>JBAMBQ010004929.1:0-69133 GCA_037044495.1 Stegana nigrithorax
CACAAACAAAATGTTGCAAAAACTGCGACTGCTGTCTAATTTAAGAGCAACAACAACAAAGGCTTGTCTGTGTTATGCTGGCGCAGAGCTTAACTTTACGCTCAAATTGCAAAAACAAGAGCACTATGACAATTTACAACAATGAATGTCTAACGACATTTAAATTGCCAAAACAAATTTTACAGCAGCTACAACAACAACAGCATTAAGCATTACAACTGATTAAAGTGCGCATAAGGCAAAGAGAGAGTGCACAGCAGAAAGAGAGAGTAAAATGCGTTGCCACTTGCCGTTATATTGTTGTTAAAAACATTTCATGAGGATTTCGCTATCGATTCACTCAATTGATTTAAAGTATTTTTTTTTTTCTATTTTTTCTTGATTTTGGTTTCAATTTTGTTTGGTTGTTTTGTCGGTGTTTTTGTTTTTTTTTTTTTTTGTTTGACGATAATTGAGTGTGAGTTGTTTTTAATTTATTTTTATAACTTTTGCTTTTCTACTACTGAGGCTAAGCAGCAACTGTGGCTCAAACAACAACAACAACAACAAATTAACAAACTTCAATTGAAATCGTAAATTAATTGAGTCATTAAAAGTGAATCAATTTTGTATTTGACATATTACAACCAAACTGGGGTTTAAATAAGTGGCAGTTAAATAAATTTTCAAACCATGTTAAGCTGACATATCATATAAAATTGAGACTATAAAAAAATAAATAAAATACTTTAATGCAAGAAATACTCTTAGACGCAGCTCTAGTGCAGAAAAAAAAAACTAAACAAGTTTTAAACTTTACAGCTTATTTTAGTTTTTATTTAAAGAACCGTTCTTCTGCATATTTCGCCATATATATTTATGCATATTTACAAATTCATAATACAAAAAAAAAAAAAATAACAACCTACTTAAATAAAATTTAGGCTGAATTCTTAGTACAAACTTCTAACATATGTAGAATGTATGCGTGTATCTGCAACATTAAGTTAGAAATATCGAACAAATCACAGCTATATTAAATGGTTAGTTATGCTCTAGATCCTAGCTGCCAATAGCTACCTTAACAACAATTTCGACTATTACAAGGTCTTCAGTCATTCAACTGACTTTTTCGACACACTAAAACATAAAATATCAGAACTTATGCAAATGCAGCTAACAACAACATTAAGCAACATTATATTCGCAGGCATATACATATATAATATATATATATGTATGCTTATGAGTATGAATGTAAGTGCAATGCAAAACTTGAGAAATTCATTGAGTTATTTTCACAATTTAGTCATGATACACATTATAAATATGAGACGGCACCGACTGCCGCCATTTGAGGCGCATCAAATCAACACCTCATCAATTGATCAACACCAAGCGAAACAACGGAATCAGGATAGGATCATCACAATTGATTTCACATCAATTTCTCACGCATCATTCGCATGTCGCGATCTCTCTTTCTTTCTTTCTCTCGCTATCTCTTTCTCACGGTGTATCTCTGTCGCACATTAGCCATCACTCACTTGCGCTTACTAAGTGAGCCACTTAGCGCACATCAAAAATCAATAATCGATTAAATAATTAGAAAATTGTGAAAATTACAGTAATTTTGAAATCAATTCAAAGCGAAATACAACAACAACAACAACAGCAAACAACAGCAACAACAAGAGCGACAACAACAAATGTGTAAGTACGCGACTGCACAGATTCATCACAACACATCATTCCACACATCGTCAGCATTGAGCTAACTCAGCTCAACTCTACACTACACTACTCTGCTCTGCTCTGCTCGGCTCGGCTCTGCTCTGCTTTGGTCTGCTCTGTGCGCTGCATTGAGCCGCGTTGACTGAGTTCAGCCCACGATCAGCCAGTGCCATTGAATGGACGCGCAGGCATACCATAGCCGACTGCAGACCGAACCGAAGTTGCGAATAAATAATCACATTATAATAAAATAATGAACTATAATACCTTAATCGAAACTGCATACGAGCACAACAACAACAACAACAATAACAACGTTAAGCAAATGCCGAACGCCCTCTCACACTCACACTCCTCACACTCGCACTTTCATCCTGCCAACGCTGGACTCTTTCACTCAGCTCAGCATACGGAATCAATTTAAATGGTAAACACTTTTTTGCCACTACACAAAAGGCATATAACATCTATAAGCGAAAAACAAAAGCAACAACAACAACAACAAAAATAAAAAATTTAAAAAAAAGGAGAAAAAAAAGAGCGCACAACTAATTAATATTCCTGCGAACACGATCACCTCAAGCTGATAAAATGCGCCTGATATATTTTGTCATAAATTTCATGCAGCCCGGACAGCTGCCCTGGCCAGCGATCGATCGCCGTTGCGGCCATCAATCATTCAATCGATCAAAGCTGCGTTTGCGTGAATGCCTTTGCGCATGCGCAGAACGTGTGGACTTTGGCAAACACTCGATTAAAATCAACTTCAATTTGTAATAAATCACAGACCCGATCAAAGGCACCAAAGGTGTGCTCCACGCACACACAGCTTCAGAGCCCTTTTCCACTGATGAGACGCAGCAGCATTTTAGCATTCGAAATTTATTCACCTACTCCTTTGGCAATGATACGAATATTTCCTGCGCCTGACACTCATTACAGTTTACATTTTATCAGCATAAACAAGGCACAGCAGTAAAATGTTTTCCAATGCATTGCGCTTTAATTAGTTCAAATATTGCAGGGCTGAAGTCATTGACAAAAGCTTAGCAAACTGCACACATCAGGATCTGTGCTTAGAGCCGGACTCGGGGGTTCCTTGGCAATGCATGTCTGGGGCCCTCTCTCCTTAGCTAAGTAAGGTTAGGTAACATTTTAAATTTATAAAAACAGCAAATGTTTTAATTTTATTAAATTAGAACTTTCAAAGAAAAAGTTTTTTGCATAATTTTCTTTTGTTTTTTTTTTTCGAACTATGCATAAAATAAAAATAAGAAAACTTGCATTTTCAAACTTCAATATTTATAGAACCTCAACTAGTTCAGGTCTTACAAAAACAATTGTGTTCTCATGGGCCGCGGGGCCTCTATATATTGCGAGGCCCATGAGGCAGTTGCCTATATGCATAATCTTGACTTTCTGTCCGTTTGTCTGTTTAGTTGTTGGATCGAATCGCATGAGTCACATGTGTCATGAGTTTTGGTTTTGGATTTCTGAATTTGAGTTTGCAGTTGATTCGAATGTCGTGAGTGAGTTATTTCTTCGATTCGTTGTCTTGATTATGTGAGTGGGGATTTATTCAGGGTGATGTGGAATCGACTGTTGCCGTTGCCATTGTTGCCATTCTTGCTATTATTGTTGTTGCTTTTGTTGCTGTTGGTTATCGTTATCTTGACATGAAAATGTCGATGCCAATTGCTGGCAAAAAAAAAAAACAGAAAAAAAACTGAAAGCTAAGCAAAAAACAAAACAAAAAATAAAAAATATCATACAAAATGCCGCGCGTCAATATGCAAAATAGCAATAAAATAACAACAACAATGACCACACTAAGAAAAGCAAAAACAATGCAAAAAGCCAATTGAGGTATGGCTGCAAGCACAGAAGACAATAACAACAATAACAATAACAACAACAACAACAACAACAATAAGCAGCAGACAATGGCAAAACAAGTTACCAACAAAGTGAGAAAAATTATTTTCTTGCTGTGGTTTTTTTTTTGGATTTGTTTATAATTTTTTTTTCTTTTGAGATTTAGTTTTTGTTTTTGTGCAACACTGAAAGTGAAAAATTTGCAAATAAAAAAAAAAAAAAAATGCTGACTTGAAGCCAAGCAGCCAGAGAAGGCAAAAATAAAAATAAAAACGTATTTTAGCCGCCTGAAAATACACGATTTGTGTGATTGCCTTGAACACCTAAGGGCGCCCTAAGCGAGTGTACTGACTGTGTATGCTATGCTATGCCATGCTAAGGTATGGCATATGGCTAGCTGTCTCTTTCGCACGCAGCAGTAAAGTTTGCCACAAATACACGAAGTCAAATCAAAGCTAAAACAAAACGGAAAAAAAAATAAAATGAAAAAAACAAAAATGCATCACTAACTCAGCCAGTCGATCACTCAGTTTGTGGTTGTTTTTCCAACGAAATTAACGTTTTTCCTTGAATTTTCCGACACCCATTGATCATGATTCATCGCTTAACGAAAATCGCCAACAAATATCGGCATCACAAATCAAACTATGTAATTATAGGCTTACTCTGGCTGCTGCTGCTGCTGCTGCTGAGTCTGCCGCCAACACCACAACAAAAACAACAGCAACAACAACAACAACTGTAAAACAAAACGAAAAACCAAAAAAAAAAAGCCCAAAGTACGCGAAACGAGATATCACATCACACGCCGACGACTCTCAACAACGAAAGGCAACAATGATCGTCGTGATGTGGTTTGCTTTTAAGTAATTTGTGTGTTAAATTTAATCGCAATGCGACGTAGGGCAGACAATGGCAATAACAACAACAACAACAGCAGCAACAACAAATAGAAAAGCATTGAAATGAAAATGTCGAATTTCGAATCTCTGCCAACAATTTGAAATAAGCCTCGACAATGCCAAATCTGCTTAGTTCTGATTGCATTATCCTTATTAGCCGTTGCTTGTGTGCCTCAACCAACAGCAGCCGAAAACAACTTTCTCAGTGTGTGTGGGTGTGGGTGTGTGTGTGTGTTTGCATACTCTACTCTATATATGCCACGCTACTCTTCAGCATATGATATGACATTTTTCTGTCAATTGCTGCCTAAGACGTCAGACTCAATTCAATTTCTGCGACACATCCGAGTTCACCTTGACTGCCTGTGCTGTTCTGCTGTTACTTGCAGCTATTTCTATTATCCTTAGCGGCAGCATGTATGCAACATTCCACAGTTCATATGCAACAATTAAACATTGTAGCAGCTTAGCTGCCTCGATCGCTCAGCAAAACTTTCTGTAAGCGTCGGCGAACTGTCGGAGAAATTACTACATACAGTAGTTATTCGATTATGTGAACATCCAATGCGAGAGAGCAAGCCAAAACCCACCCCGGGTTGTAGAGCTAAATATATATTTTATTTTTTTACAGCAGAAATCGCCCTTGCGGACTTAAAAGGATTTTCTTCGGCAGGTCTGATTATGCAACATTCAAACATTGAAGTGTCACGAGTTTCCTTTTTCAATTTCTTTGTGATGTCTCGCAAAGCTTTTCATTGTTTTCTGAGGCTTAACATCAATCGTGCCTCTTTATCAGTCCAATGACTATTACGTACCATTTTTATTTTAAAATACTTTTAGGTATTTCTATGATTTAAATTATATTAGCTAATACTTACGTTTTTAAAACCAATACCCATAATAATTGTGAGTTTTTACGTTATAATGCACGGAAACGTAAGATATACTTATTATTTTGATCAGATCCATTTGGAATACTGCGTATCAATTTATTTTAGGTTTTTAATACCTTTAATTCTACTTGAAGTTCCTTACTTTTTTTAATGTTCAAGCATAGAGAGTAAGAATTAATTTTACTTTTGATAATATACAGTAGATATCGCTTAAATGCAGACCTGCTTAATTACATTTTCCGCATAAATGCAAGGCACCTTGTGCATTTTCGTGTTAATAAAATCCCATAGTGGTACTGTTAAATGCAAAGATCGCATAAATGCAAAAATGTATCTATATTTTCGACCTTGCACTTATGCGATATGTACTATATTAGCAGAAAAAGAATTTATAAGATGTTAAAGTGAAAATTTTTTAATGTGCTTATTATTTTGATCATGAGTGTATCAGTATTTTAATTTTCTTTGAAACATTTATATTATGTTTTAGCATAAATGAATTATGGCATATATAATTGCAACAACTGGCAGTTGCAGTCTCGCAGTGCGTATATTTTTGATGCTCACTGTTACTTTAGCTACTGCTCAGGTACAGTTTGGCTGAGCTAAGTTATGCAAAGTGCACCAGGGATCAGGTATTTACTGAACTGCCAGTTGCTTTCGAATGCCATGCATGCATGTGTACAGTGATGTCAAAAAGTGATGCCACGAATTGCAGCACACAAATGCGACCACCTACATGAGTCAATGTATGTGAAAAATGCAATTTGTTTTAAATTTGTTTTTTTTTTTCGAATACGTTGTTTTTTTTTTAATGTAATTTTTTTTATTTATTTTTTATTTTTTTGAAAGTAACGCATAAAACCTTAAACCGGAAAAATAGTAGTGTATGCAAAAAGGAAAACCGCAAACTGTCCATCAAATTGTGGTTGGCAATGCTTGTGCAATCAAGCATAAAAACTAAACCAAAGGAAAGGAAAACGAAACCCATTTGCACCAAGCGAGCGAGTGAGCGTTCACCCAAGCCTGTCAGTTGTCAGGCTTGAGCTCAGAGCTGCTCTAGATATATCTACAAACAAATATACATACATGCAGATACACACACACACACACACATATATATACAAACCAATGCATGCATATGCAGAATAACTTAAATATGTATGCATGTTGTGTGTGCGTGTGTGTGTGTGTGTGTGTGTGTGCATATGTCTGCAGAATTTTTAAAACACTCCTTCGTGTGTGCACGCCCTGTCAGACATGCACCACGAGAGCGTATGGCACCAACTCCCAAAGCTGGCACCGCGCACATATGCTGGGGGTAGGGGAGGCGAGCGTGCGGTGTTGGCAAACCGCCAATAAAATTGTCATGCGATGACAAATAACATGGCAGACATGTGGTCTTGACTTGCTTACCTTTGTTTTTTTGTATTTTTTTTACTTATTTTTCTTGAAATTTGTATTTTTTTTTTGTTTTCGTTTTTTGCATTTGCTTTGGTTTCTTTGTTTTGTTGTTCTTGGTTCTTACGTTAACATTTGGCAATTGGCAATTGTGTGTTTAGCTAAGCACAACAACAAAACGAAACGAAACGAAATGCAAACCGAACTCGATATGCCTCAACCGCAAATAAAAAATGCCACCACTGAGAGAAATAAAGCAGCCCAAAAAGACTAAAAAACTAAGTCAAGTCTTGCGCAAATGCTCAAGCCAAAACAGCAGAGTGCAGCAGCGTATAGACAAGGCAACGCATGGCAATGCATTTTACATAAACCCAAAAATAATATTCTATATATGCAGATGAATGTATAAAATGTTAAATGCGCAAAGTCTTTTCGCTGAGTGTTCAATTAAAGCGGCATTGAGACAGGGATGCCGCTGCGAAGAAGAAGTAAAGAAACAGGAACTGGCCGACGTAGGCGATGCAAAAGAACGCACAACATCTCAAGACATGCAAGAACAACAACAACAACAACAAACAACACAAAGCAAAAGTAAACGTTTAAAAATAAAAGAAAAAGCTAAAGAAAAAGAAAAAAAAAAAAACAAGAATCAAAAACAAAAATGAAGTCAAGGGAGAAAAATGGCGTTTACGGCCGAAAGGCTGCATTTAAGCGTTTTATTTTGCATTCATGCTCCCACGCCTTCAAAATATGTTAACAAATACGATGCCAGTCGGCTGATAACTGACGAGCAATAGAGCGCACAGCAACAACAAAAGCAACGGCAACAGCAACAAAAACAACAAACAACAAACGACTGAACACTTTCAGAGGGAGCATCAACGAACAACTGACGTTTCATGTTGAACCGAGTCGACATCTAGACAGCAGAAAACGATTTCTTGCCAACAAAATCAGACACAGGCACACAAAAGAAAATCAAAAATAAACTTAAAAATAAACTTAAAAAAAAAAAAAATATATATATATATATATATTTATATACATATATATGTATGTATATACATATAAGATACTTGCAATGTGCTGCCATTGCGGCGAGGTTACAAACGAGGCACCAAGGGCCAAATGTGCACACAACATCGAAGATACTGCAACAGGCAACAAAAGCAACAACAACAACAACAAAAGCAACAACTGCCAGAACAAGATCAAGCAGAGAAGAATAACGATGCCAGAAACGTGCGCAGATTTCCAGCGAACGATAAAGCACACGTTGCCTGCCCAGCTAGCAAAAAAGCAAAACAAAATTCAGCAAAAACAAAAAAAAAAAAAAAATGAAAACAACAAAAATTTCAAAAGACAGAAAAAAAAAGAATAACAACATAAAAAGCAAACATCATGGTCCATGCGCCTCCATCGCAAAGACGCCATCTTGACGTAGACACCAAAAGCCAAAAAAACAAAAACAAAACAAAAAACAAAAAAAAAGGAAGACTTCACAAACAAAGAGCAATACGAATACTTTACAGCTGTGAATGGCATACAAGAAGCCAATCATAGTCGTGAAGTCAAACTAAAGTCGCATACTGCATAATGTGCGAGTATCTGTCAGATAGTTCTTCGTTTGTTTGTCATTTTTCTGCTTCTTCTGCTTTTTTCTTTATTGTTGTGTATAAGCTTGGACTTAAATACAAAATAGCAAACACGACACGACAGCTGGCTTAAAAAAATATAATGAATCATTTCTGCAGGCATATATATATATATATTGATATTTCAGAACACTTGACTATATAGTATGTCCTACAGGAAATAACTAAAACTGAACGAAATTAGTCACAAATGCGTCAAGTTTATAATTTCAAATTTAGACTTAAATACTCATGTAGTTATGTGAATGCAGTCTGCCCTAACTGTCTTCACTTAAAATTAAGTAACTGAGCGTTGTTTGTTGCATTATCAGCAGCGGCAGCAGGCAACTTCAAATATCTGTGGGTACAAATTCCGCCTACACCAGGTGTCTCATAGCACTAACTGAGTGCTGATTAACGCCTAGAAAACAATAATAATAATAATAAAGAGATATGACGATTAAAAAAAAAAAAAATAAATTCCAAGATGACGTTATCAGAGAGAGCAGCGCATTGATGTAATGCATCGGAATGAGAAAGAAGTATTTGGCAAAATGTCAATAACATAAACAATGTTTCATTTCTAGTGAGCAAATCGGTATTGCAGCCGCCTGCTCGGCCATTTTAATTTTATCCCAATAAACCGCTATCTTTCTTCTATAATCGTTAGCGCATCACGAATGTCCAATTTGCAATTAATTTTATTTAATTTTTAATTTGTGATTATAAATACATAAAGTATAGAATTGTTCTTATTTGAGAGCATGAGTGGCAGTGCCTTCATAACATTATAACTCAGTTTACTTTACCTAATTCTAACTTTAACTCAACACCTGCATTGCCATCAGTAAAACTGCTCATTAAATGCATTACTGAGCAACTGCAGTACAGCGGTTGGCAATGCAGTCCTCCAACGGATAACAAAAACACAGTGCACTTCTTATTAAATTCAGCTATGATGAGCTGATATGACTTTCATTTGAAACAAATTACAGTTACACAATTTTAAACGCAAGCAAATTTAGTAAAGTCAAGTCAGAGACACGTCGACCAGAAATCCTCAGGCAAACAGAGGGGGCAGCTGCGTAGTAACTAAAGTAATTATGCACTCAATCACTCTACCAAATTATTTACTTGACTAGCTCATGTTGCATCAGTCACTCCGCAGGACAACAAGTATGCAATTCTAAGACAGAAGACTCTAAAAAGACACTGCGAAAAAAGACAATAAACCTAAAGATACATTTTCGCAAAGTTTATAGTAGAACCTACACACATACATGAGCAGAACACTCTAAACGACGCTAGGCAAAGAGTCCAGACTAGACCACATGACAGCACAAGCAAAGCGACAATTTTCTTAAGGACAAGCAACTAAATAGTATTGAAGTGCTGCCACAGGACTGCAACAAAGCAGCCAAAATGCAACTGCTAAAAAAATAAAAAATAATACCAAAAATGAAAGAAAAAAATAAATAAATAAAGGCATGAAAAAATATATTAAAAAATGGGAATTTTATATAACTGCGAAATAAAAACATAAATCAAATAAATAATTTTACTGTGTATGAGGTTAAAAGGATGTTTTACTTTTTGTTTTTTTTTTTTTATTTATTTTTTTATTTGTTTGTTATTCGCTGCATATTAACTAATAATAAAGATTAATTAAATGCTTTCGTATTTAAGTGTTGTTAAAAATAAATATTTATTTCAAAATCAAATGAGGTTTAAGTTGTAATTGCAGCAGCTAATGGCGGCTTAGCAGTCGAACCGATGCAAATTGTGCAAGCGAACGGAACGGAAATGTTGACATTTGGTGACATTGAGGCTGGATTGCACACACACATACACACACGTACACAAATATGCATGCATACATAGATCATACGATCAATGCGCTGCCGCCGAAGGCTACAAGATCAACTGCTTTTTTTTAAACGATCTTTGGTTGGTTTTTTTTTTCTCATTTATAAATTCTTTTTTGTTGTTGTTATTGTTGCTTTAGTTTTACTTTACACTATGCGCAAACAGCAAAATTGAATACAAAGCGCAGCAAACTGAACGAATTCGAACTGAAACGTCAAATTAAAATGCAAAATTATAATTGAGGTATCGAGTTGAGTAACTAGTTTCTAAACACACATGAACTCATGTGTGCGCGCTGCTCGACCGCAGAGTGTTCATTAGATACTCGAGGAGCAGGAGAAAAACTAAAACAAAAAAAAAAAACAAGCAACGGAAATTATACGCAAAAAGAGGCCTAATGCGAGTTGGGCAACAACTGCAGGCACAAAAAAAAAAAAAATAAATCCAAAGCAAAGCATACTTGCCTATGTACATATCATATGCACATACATACATATATGTATAAGTATATATATATAATATGTATGTATGTATGTATGTATGTATGTACATAGATGTGCGTATATTTATGGACACTTATGTATGCAAGCGCAAGTTGCAGTTGGCAATCTGCAACACCGCGACTAATTACACGCATGCAGCATGCCAAGCAAGCTGCACACGGCAAACTGCATTTGGCCCAAGGAGTGGCGCTCATGCCGCAGCGCATGGAACACAGGACCAAGCCAGGCAGACAGGCAAGCAGCGCCAGTGCGCCCAGCGCCGCCCGATATGCATTAAGTAATAGCTGCGCTAATAGACGCCAAAGACTTGAGCCATGTTGGCACATCAACCCGAGAACGAACGTTGCCCGCGCGCACAGCTGCAATGCCAAGAAGTTGTGGCAACTGCTGGCAACTGGCAGAGCGGCTGCAAACAAGCCGAGGACATAATCATTAACTCAAAAGTTGTACTTGAAATGAAATTTCAACTCTTCCTACTTCAGCTGCTCTCCTCCTGCTCCACTGCTCCTCCTGCTACACTCATGTGTGTGTGTGTGTGTGTGTGATCAGCGCGCAAAAGTTTAGTTTCATTGAAGCCTTGTGTATGCTTCCTCTTGGCTTTTCTGCAGGTTTTTTTTTTTTCTATTCTATTTTTTTCTCATTTTCTTTTTTTTTTTTCTCTTGTTTTTTTCTTATTTTTGCATTTAATAACTCGACTTGTGCCAGTTGCCCGTTGCTGGCTGCTGGCTGCTGCTGCGGCTGCTGCTGCTTTTGCCTTGACAGTTACATTTGTTTTAGGCGTATCTGCTGCCATGTTCTCTGGCATTGTGCCCAGGCCGCGTACGTGCGAGCTGACGCTCCTCGAGCGAGACGCTGAGCTGCCAGAGACGTCAACGTTGTAAAGAGTTTGACATGAGGTCGGTCTGACTTAGATAGACTTGGACATGTACACGCAATTGCGTTTGCGTTTGCGTTTGCCGGCTCATATGCTTTAAGCTTTCAACTTGACGACTATTCAATATCGCATATGTATAACATTAATTTTTTTTTTCTCCTTTTGTTTTTTTTTTTTTTTTATAACCATTTTGTTTACTTTTTAGTAGCAACGACATCCGCTGAGTCTGCGTGTCAAAAATCCTCTGGGTTTGTTAATTATTTTCTTACTTTGTTTTTCTTTTTTTTTTTTTTGTTAAAATTTTTTTTTTTTTTTATACATTTCTTTTCTTTTTTTTATGTTTTGTCATTGTTGTGTGTTTGCGTGTTTTTGCCAGGTTTCTACACATGTAACAAATATTATGCACGCACGCACGCTGCCAGCGCAGCAGTGTCTGATCACTTTGTACGCCATTATGTGCAAACAAATAAATACACATACATACATACAAATATACATACGTCTATATATATGCATGAAAAAAAAAAGAAAAATTTATATATAAAAAAATAACAGTCAGTTTTTCACTTTTGTTATGTTGAACTACAAAGTTTCATCAGTCTGACTCACAGCGCTACACTTGGCTTTAAGATTGGTGCTGCCTGGCACATGTTTCTAATTTGGCAAGACACAATTGTCGCAGTTTAAATGTTTTGCTCAGCAATGTAAACCGTAACATATTTCTCTATGTTTCTTTGCACATGCAGACAAAGTTAAATCTGCCAAAGTAGCACAAAAGTTGTTGAAATTTTAAGCGAACAAAAGCCAAACCCTTTTGCCAAGAAATACAAACTGAACCAAATATGATTTAAGTGTATTTGGCGACTATAAACAATTGAATAGCTTTTGAGCAACTTTGGATTGTCAACTCAGCAGACACCATTAAATATGTGAAATGCCAAGAGTTTAGTTGAGGGGAAGTTCCCCTCAGTACGCAAAGAAACCTGTACAGCTGCAATATTATCACATAAACCTATATAAAGAAAAACACGAGCAAAAGACGGTTCAATCCAGTCAAACCAACATCTATGGCGCAACTTAAACTACTGTGAGTATAACATACAGCCAACTCTCATTTTACACGGTAGATGCGTTCCTTGGAAAACCGTGCAGAAATAAAAATCGTATAAAAAAATACATGCAACATATGTTAAATTTGGATTCCACAACTTTGAAAATTCGTCTAAGATAAGAAAGCTCTAAATATTTCCAGTATTAGTTAATCTGAATCTATGAGCTAAATTTTTTTTAACGTTCCCCGGATTACAGTATGATTTTAGGGATGAACGGATTAGTGACTATTCGGCTGAATGAGTTCCTACTGTATATAGAGAAAAACACGAGCACAAACCGGCATTGGCGACAAAAGTCGATGCAGCACCAGACAATGAAAGCACCAAAACATGGCTACATTGGTCATGCATATGGCCAAGCAGCCGCTGGAGTACTTTGGAAGCTGCTTGTGTAGGCCGCCGTATGCTGCCCTGCGTAGGAGTAGACAAACAAAAAGTTGTTAAGCAAAATAGCGAAAAGGATAACTGAAAAAAAGCAGGAAGCACAACTTAAAATAGGATTTAATTGAATTAGGCAACTACAAAATGCATTGCATAGCAAGGCTGCCCAGTTGGCACTTGCGTTGAAGACCGAAACTTAGGTTAGGTTAGATAGCTGCATCGCGAGCTGAGTTATGCCACTTAGACCACAGTATGGGTCCGTAGTGAGTCACAAGGTTGGAGGCCAATTTGGTGAAACCATTCAGAGCCTTTAAAAAGGCGAACAAGATTATTTATCCCTAGTTGGTATAGGTTGTCTATACTTTGAAGCAAAGGAGATCCTAGGAAACGAGTTATGCAGAGAAGGTGCTGCATGGTATCGAAACTTAAAGTCGCTACAATGCAGTAAATTTAAAAATTGTTACTTTTTTGTTGTTTTCTTCGCGTCTAAAGTCAAAAAGATTTACATAAAAAATTACAACAATTGCGGTAAACTTTTATTAGCAACTGATTGGAAGTGTTTGTTGTTGAAACAAACAAACAAAGCCACAAACAACAAACGGCAAACAACAAACAACAAAGTAACAAGCAAGCAACCAACGGAAGGTGTAAACGGTCGCATGTTAAAATGAAGTTAATTTCACATTGTAACCATATTGCATTTGCAAACAATTCTCAACTTATTTAGCTGCTTCTTTTTTTTTTATTCTTTTGTTTTCTGCTTTGCTGCTGCTGCTTGGTTTTTTTTTGCATATTTGGGGTTCTCTGGTTTATGTGTCTCCCCCAATAAGAATAGCCGAATTTGGCATGGCAGCAGAGTCACACACAGGCGAAGCAAGGCATGGCTGGCGCAGAAGACACCCACACACACATGCTTAGATAAACGGAGACGCAGTTGCCAACGCCAATGGACGAGGCGCGAATAGTAAATTTCCAAATGCCGGAAACGCAAATTTTCCAAACTTGTTTCCGCTAGCCGACCGCGCACACCCTCGCAGCGAAATGCATTCTGGCTTGCGCTCAAACGTTTTCGCGCCATGGCAGGCATTATAGAGCAAGTCGCAGTAGAAAAAAAAAAACGAAAAAACCAACAAAGGAAAAAAAAGTGGGAAAAAGTTAAACAGAAATTGGCAAGCAAGCAAAGGTTGCAGGAGGCAAAGTCACAAATACAGTCGCAGTCACAGTCATAGAGTTAGAGTCACAGGCACAGCGGGCATGGAGCAGGGAGCAGAAGGCAGGCAAGGCAACAACGTTTGGGTGTAGCTGGCAAAATCGAAGTTAGAAACTTAACTTTCAGCATGCAATTGGCTGCAATTTTGTGGCCACAAAGTGAACTGGAAATGCAGATGGAATGGCAGCACGGCACGCAAGGCCGCCGCCACGTTTGCCAATTGCCGATTGCCGGCAACCGCCACACGCCACAACGCAGCACGCGGCCGGGGAGCGGGCAGCGGGCGGCGGGCAGCGGGTAGAAGTAGGGAGGCCAGCAACTTTGCATTGTATATTCATGACTGCAGCAGACTGTTCCGGATTTGCTAGCGAAATTATTTTTGTGTTTGAGCAAAATATAATTTAGTTATACTAACTGCAAAAAGTATTCGTATGCTATAGCAAAAAGTTTGCTTTGTTTCAAAATAAACAATAAATGGCAGGAAAAACAAAAAAAAAATACTCAAAAAAAAAAAAAGAAAACAATTCTCAGCCATTTTGAGAATAAAAAGTATTTGAGGTACTGCGAATTTATTTGGCCACGTGAAATATCGGCTTGGAGCGGATGCATAAATTTAAGTTCTTAAGCCGAAACAAAAGCAAAGCAGCAACAATAATTAAAAGAATCACGTCAGGCGCAAGCAGCAGCGAGAGCCAAAGTCAAAGCCAAAGCCAAAGCTGAAGCTGAAGCAGCGTTGAGGCGAAAAACAAAAGCGATGTCTATTTTTTCTACTATTTCGTGCCTGTCCAATGACCTATCATTAAAAAGCATGGCCCTATGACAGCGAACGATTGATGGCCAGCAACAGATACAGGCGCAGATACTATAACAGCAACAACAACAACAACAACAGCAACAGCAACACATCCGCCGTCTGCATTGCGCCAAAGTTCAACAATAATTCTTCACGCAGCTAACCAATTATTAAGCACAACTTGGCTCAGCTCAACTCAGCTCAGCTCAGCATAAACTCGACTTGGCGCTGATCCTTTGCACATATAAATGCTGCACAGCCTTGTGTCTTACACTTGGCATGGCCGCACATAGCATATACACAACATATATCACCTGACCTCCCAATCCAAGGCACAGCAACGCGCGCGCATCAAAAGCGCGACGCTCGCGCATTCCGTCACGTATCAATCTGCAAATGGTGAAAAATGCGCGCATGCGTTTGACCAGCCCAGCCCAGTCCCAGTCCCAGTCACAGTCCCAGACTTCATTACACTCCACTCCACTCCATTCCACTTCACTCGAGTCGAACTCAGACTCACTTCATTGCTGCGCAATGCACTGCACTTCTTGGCTACGTTTGGCAAAGGCGCGACTTGATCCTTTGCTACTTCGGCCTCATCAGCACTGGCCTGTGGACCCTTTGGTTCTTTTTTTTATTTTATTCGCCATTTCTTATTTATTGACGTTGGACTTTTGCATATTTATTACAATCCACAATTCAGAGCCAGAGAATGTTTTATTGACCGTTTGCGGCATAAATCAATATATTTTGGCAAACGCCTCGAGCGCTGAATCGTCCGACCGACCGACCGATCGACCATCGAAACATATGAGCATGTGGCTCCACTGCGAGCCATTAATCAAAAGCAAAACAAATCGTCATCTGTGCGGCAATAGAACAGCCGAGTCCGGCAGGCAGCAGCAGGGCAAATGATTTGATCGAAATGCTCGCATATCCGTTTGATCGAAAATGCCTTCGTGCCGTGTAAAATGTGCCAAACACGGCCATCACGTAGCTAAGCGGCTAACAATAACTTGATAAACTCACTTATTAAAATGCGCTCAAATATGCTGAAGCTGCTTTTTCGTAGAAATTTTGAACTTTCTTCGGACTTCTGCATATGTAATTGTCACTTGCTAAGCTGCAATGACGACTACAAACTTGGGCGGGCATACAGCGGCTAAGCAAACTCCAAACTGAAGTAAGCATTTTTAACTACAAAGTTCCTAAGCAGAACAGTAGGAAACAGAAAAACTGCTTTGAAAGGCAACATCATTGCATTAACAAAAAAAATAAATAAAAATGGCCGACAAATGCTTCGATTAACAACATGATACATATGCATATGCAATGCTCTATGCACTGAGGATCACGGCATATGAAGTAGTGATGGGCACGGGCCGGGACGGGCTTCGTGACCCATGAGCCTCTTTCTGAAAACTATGTATTTAGTGCTTCAAAATTATATTCGGGCTTGTTTCGTTCGGGCTTCAGGCCTAAGCTAAAAGCCCAATAGGCCCGGAAGACACTAAAAAAGCCCGAACTTGTTTGACACTCAAGCATATCTCGAGGGAACGAGCGCATTTTTTATAGAGAATCGCGCCAGACTCTTAAGTTCCAATTTAGATAAAATTATATTCCTATATAAGAATATGTAAATGATTTCGGTAAATTTATTTCGATTTCAGAAAATATCATATTAAAATATATGTATTCCTAAATAACACTTCTCACATATATTTGAGCATATTATTATTTCGTGCCAGGGCAGGCCTTTTGTAGTCATAACCGTGCTGGGCCGGATCGGACTTTAAAATTTGATTTCGTGTTCAGGCCTTACAAAGGAGCCCCGCGCCCATCTCTAATATGAAGTAATATTCGGTCATCTAAAAAGTACGTGCGGTTTTTTGACTACATAGTGTTGATACCCAGATATATCATACAGCAGTAATCCGATTGTGTCAAACGAACGCGTGTTTGAAAGCTGACATTTCAGGCTATTTTTTTTGTGAAGGCAACACCATCGTACGTACTTTTTACATGATCCAATATATACTCACCTCAACATAAACTAAATTATATAGAATATTTGCTAATGCATTTTTATGCTCCCCAGTGCAGCTGAGCAGCTTTCATCTATAGCTAGGGAATTCCCCTAAGCATAAATAGTGTGCAAAAAATGTGCGAATTTCTCTTGCATGTTAAGCCAAGCTGCTTTTCCAAAATGTGTCAATGAACAAAAAAAAGTAAAAAAATAAACTTTCAAAGTCAGTTGGGCAAACGTTCGGAACTTGCGGCCAAGCTAATTGGCACACATGTCCGCTTCTTTTTTTTTAATGCTAAGGTGACATTTTTAGGTTGCCACTTATTATTATTATTATTTATAATGTTTTTTTTTGCATTTATGTTTTGTTTTTTTTTTTATTCTATACTTTGCAATATGCTTATGTATGAAAATCGTGCTAATGAACTGCCATATGAATGGGCAAACCTGCAAGCGTAACACAAATGTTCTTTAAAATATTAAAAAATAAAAAAAATCGAAAAAAAAAGCTGCACAGCGACAACATTCGAATAATTAATCATGCACAATTTTTTTTTTCGGTTTATCATTAGAGTTCCGCTTTTTGAGTCTAACAACCAAAAAAAAAAAAATAAAACTTGAAAAAAAAGCAAAAAAAAAATACGCAAACACATGTAGAAAATATTTTGTGCCAAAAGCATTTTTCCGCAGCGTTTAACTGAACTAAAACGCAGTTAGCCGACAGTAGACCAGCAAAAAAAAAAAAAAAAATTTAAAAAAAAAACGAGAAAAATAACGAAAAACAAGAAAAAACACTAACGAACCAAATCTAAATGGCAGAAATAGCTACGATAGCTGCGAGTGATATTAACATATCATTATTATTGCCATTAGCACTTTTAATTGATGTTTTTTTTTTCTCTCCTTTTTAGGTTTTTGTTTTTTTTTTTTTTGTTTTTTGGCAAAGTTTTTGCTGGGCACTTTAGGTTTGTTGCGGCTTGGTTGGTGGCTGCTCGCCGCTGCTGCCTTTGCCAAGAAGTCATTTGTCATGCAAAAAGTCAAAAAGCAGCCAGCGAGAGCATCTGAAATACAACAAAGCGAAAATATTCGTCTTTGAATTTCAATTTTTCATTCAGTTTTCGGTTTTCTATCTGCTTTTTTTATTGTTTTTTTTTTTTGGTCTACTGTTTTGTTTTTGTTTCAGTGCGGCATTTCCACCTGTAATGATCGCACTCAGGTCAACTCGAACTGTGCTGTGCTGTGCTGAGCTGAGCTGAGCTGAGCTGGCCTCAGGTATTTGTTAGCGTATTTGTTGCTATTCTTTAGAACTGCGATCATCTGTGATCTGCTCGCTGCGACTTGCTTAATTAATTAAGCACATCTAACAGGAACCTCGGCCACATGTTCGTTCGTTCGTTCGTTCGTTCATTCTAAAAAGTTTTTGCCTTTCCTTATACTTACATATGCGTATTCGGTTTTCTACGTTTCATTGACAAAGTCGGCAAAGTTTAGGTTAATGACTCTTTTCATAAATTTTTGAAATCGATTCTTTTTCTTTTGTTTTTCTTTATTTTAAATTTTGTTGTTATTTTTTTTTTTTTTATTTTTATTTTTTTATTGTTGCGTTGTTCATTTGTTTTTATATTTTTTATTTTTTTATTTTTAGCCTTCTGGTACCATAATTAAGCAAAAAGTCAAAATACGTTTTCAGTGTGCATTGCAAAAACGATTTCAAATAGTTTTTTAACACTTTGCTAATTCGAAGTTTTTAATTATAGAAATTACTCAACGGCGAAAGTTAAATTATAGCCGACTAGGCGATCTTCACACCTTGAGATGATTTCAGTGTGTGGGACTGAAATTTATTAAGCGATTTGTATGCGGATTTCGATTTTTGTATTTTCCACTCTGAAATACTTTAACCAAATGCCATTACACCGACCGACGGCAATCGCATGCTGAGAATCGCATTTTTTGAGAACTTAACTTTAACAAAACTCAAAGACATAAATGCACATAGCACTTATATATTATTTTAATGTTTATATTAAGTAAAAATAATACCAGAAATATTAAATATATTTTTTTTTTTTTATGAAGGCAGGATGCATTATAGCCTATGAGACACCTGTTGTCTAGTTTGTTATTCACCGATTTTATACAATACATCTACATAAAATATTAGCTTAGTAATTATAGGTGCCAGTTCCGGTTGACGGGCCGACAGGGTGTCTGTGCTGTTTAGGAGTTAGATATTTTGTGGGGTTAGTTGCCTGCAGTGGCGTCGCTTAAGACTTCTAATAGGGGCTGCTGAGGCAAGCGGTCTTGCCAGCCGGTTTTTGTGTATCAGGAGTCTATCGTTGTACCTGCTCGAGAAGCAGCAGATTTGGTCTTCAATGGTGGCCAGGTTAAGTTCACGCTGCAAAAAAATATTAAATATAAATAAATAAATATGCTGTTGTGATGTTCAACGCTATGGCTTAAGCTCCTTGCTGGCCTACCTAACCTAGCACTTGGAAGAGCTTCTACTCCATATGTTGGATTTAATATATTGTATATATTGGAATTCAATATATTGCAGCAATGAATTACAAAACTGTCTTTGCAAAAAATAAAGCCTGAACTGTTACCTTTCAAACACATGTTCGTTTGACACAATCGGTTTAGTGTTGCACGAAATATGGGTATCAACACCATGTTGTAGTCGAAAAAACCGCACGTACTTTTTAGATGACCCAATAGTTAAGTAAGCAGCAGGACCCATGTCTGCTTAGCCTATAACTTATTCATGGTCTCAGCACTGTACACATGCTGCCCATCTATACAAGACTCCTTGCATTGAACATATGTATAGGCAGGCCAGAGTATAATTAAAGATTGCAGCGCAGTAATACTTAGGTATAATGTACAGTTACGTGGCTGCAGAAGTTTTGCTGTTTGGATACTCTTCGCACCATTGTAAATGAATAATGCAACTCATATGCAAGCGGGCAGTCAGTCAATAGTTCGAGAAGATACAACAATTGTAAACATTTTTCAAGTCAATGCAACTTTCTTTCCATAATAATTGGCTGCTAGCTGCTAGCTGCCAGCCTGGCTCCCGCTTCTGGTGCACATATGTATCTATGTGTATGGGTTTGTGCGTGTATAAGCCACAAGGCAATTAACTGTTTAAACATTTAGAGAACGCCTCACTGCTTTAGTTACTGTCTGGATTGGACTTAACTGATAATTATCGTTTAATGTTCTCCGCACAAACCGTTATAAAATATTCCTTGGAAAAAGGATGCAACAAAATAAAATAAAAACAAACAAAACAAAAAAAAAAAAAAAATCGAGACAACAACCAGAAGAAGAAGAAGAAGAAGAAAAGGAAGAAGAAGAGTAGGTAGGTTTAGGGCAGATTTGAAGCTTGTGTCTGCCACAATGCCAATTGGAACGCCTTCAGCTACCAATTAAATTATGTTTAGAATTTGCGCTCTGCGCTATGGAGCAGCCACATGAGTTGCCGTTGTTAAGCAAGCAGCAACCCCTTGGGGCATTGCGTAGCATAAGAAATTATAAAATATACAAAAAACAAAAATGGAAAAACAAAAAAAAAAAAACAAAAAAACAAAAACAAGAAATCATAAATTAAAGTATGGCAGCAGCCAGCGTGTTAAGCATTTCGCCATAGCCAAGTGCAACAGAAATAGCCAAGTCAAGCCAAGCCAAGTCAAGAGATTTGCCAGCAGTGCAGCATGGCCAACATAGCGAAAGTCAAGTCAACGTTGGCTGCAGCACTTTGGCGGAAATGAAGGCGATTTAGTGTGCAAGAGTGCGTTAGGCACACACACACACACACGCACACACACACACACAAACAACTTGTGAGCAATTAAGCAGCAGCGCAGACTCCGCCGCCGCAGTGCTGCTGCGCATTCATCAAAAGTGAACGCAATCCATCATAAAGCGAATCATGGCGTTCTAGCAGACGACAGCCCAAATTTCAACATGAAAGCAAAATCTGCGCTATTCTTCCTGTTGCTGTTGCTGCTGCTACTAATAAAGATGAGCAGTGTTGAGCCAGCGTGAAAAAAGGATCAAAGAATCAACAGCAGCCAGATACAAGGCAACTTTCCAAATTGTAGTACGTGCCGGGCACGAGCTAAGGCCAACACAAATCAATTGCTGATTTAGCTAGATAACGGCTGCTGCGGCTAAGCGTTGTCGGGCACAACAACAACAACAACACACTGCACCACTTACTCGGCGGCCAGGCAGCGCTCAGTTGGAGCTCAGCTAATGACGCGAACTGCTTAGGCTAAGCCAAGCAGGCAGGCCACACGATGAGGTGTCACTGTGCTGCTTTGTGTTAGCTGTAAAAGGACGCTGCGTTCTCAAGGTCAAAGAGAGTATTTCTTGTTGTTGTTGTTGTTGTTGCAGTAACTTGCTAAGCTGCTTAATAAATATCAAAAGTAATATGCAGCAGTTACAAAGCCAGATACAAGGCAGCACATGGTCATGTGATGTCGGCAACTGCTTAGCCGACGGCGGAATGACGGAACAACTTCCTTTGCGCATGTTCAGCTTGCAGCGCTTTTCACTTGCCTCACTTGCACACTTCTTGCGCGCCACTGGCTCCGAGGCAGTCGCCGGCGCGCTTGGCGTTTTCGGTTTCTTCTAATGGCACAATTCTCTGGCTGCGCATATGAACTAGTTTTGGCTGCTGTTGCTGCTGCTGCTTTTCGTAGCAATTAAAACAATTAAAAGTGTCTGCCAAGGAAACCAAAGTTGCGCTGGCTGCTGCTGCTGCTGCTGCTACAGTAGGCACAACATGGCAAGAGGAAACGCAAAGCAAACGCATTTCACTGGAACCACATCATACGCCCATTAGCGACAATCAATCTCAGTGGCGTGGCAACAACAACAACAACAACAACAAAACTAACAGCCGCCACTTTTTTGTACGTTGTTTTTTTTTTGTTTTTTTTTTTTAGTTTTGGCGCAAATCCAAGATAACCTATAATTATGAAATTATTACCGAGCGCCAAGCTGCGCTCGAATTAAAACAAAGTTACCAAAATAAGACGAAATAAAACAACAACAACAACAACAATAACAACAACGAAACAACACAATATAAAATCAAATAAAACTGCAATAAAAGCAAAAAATTAATATGCTTAAAACAAAAATAATATAAAAAATAAAAAAAAATAAAAAAAAAAAAACAAAAGCAGTAAATGCCCCCCTTTGTATAAAGAAATAAAGTTAAGTGTCTGTTGCGCTCGTCCTGCAGCCAGCATTTGGCCAAGGCAGGAAAGTCGCATGCGCGCATGCGCAACTCCGTCGGCACCGTCATCGTCATCGTCACCGTCACCGTCACTGGCACTGTCGGCCGTGTCGGCTTCATTTGCCCCACGGCAGAGGAAGTTGCATAAAAGCATAAAACGAAATAAAGTTATAAATAAAATCAAAACACAATCGCATATGCGCAGCGCAGCAGGGGCCCAATGACATTTGCCTACTGCCGGCAATTTCGAAAAACCGTCGGCATGTGCAGCACTTGGCTGCATACACTGTGCAGCAAAGTTCAGCGGCGGCCTGGCCAAGCCAAAGCGACAAATGCCCAAGCACATTCACACTGACTGACTGAGCTGGAGAACTCTGCAACGCTGCTCAACTCTGAGCTAAACTGCATGTGTGCCCATGCCATATGATAGCCAACTTTTAGCCTGCAAAGCGGCAACGTAGAGTTGCCTCAACGAATTTGTGATCATTTAATAATATTTTTTCTCAGCGGCACAGCCAACATTCTTAGGGATGCGCCATGTGAATCCTTTTGATGCCTGATGATTATCAGAAATTCGTCTTAGTCTGCTAGCAAATCTAAACGCAGCAAAAAACTAATTTACCTTATTCACGTAAAGCAGCAAGTCCTTTTAAACATATGCATTGTAACGACAGCATGTCCTTGTTGCTCACTTTATATAGAGTGTCATAGTTGAGACGTGGAAAAGCAAGGAAGATTATTAGATTTTTCGTAAAAGGTTGAGTGATATTCAGTTGAGCATGTGTTGCTTAGAAATGTGTAAAATTCCTAAACGATCAGCAAGTAGATGCACAACAAGCTAAAATGGCAGGATCAGCCATGCTCTAGGAAGCAACAGCATAAACGCAGGCGGGAAAGTTCATACAAATGCTGTGCCGCTGTTTAAACAAACGAAGCGCCTGCTCAGCTGTAGTGTTGACAATTATTGAAGTTGAGTAAATGTAAAGAAAATGCATTCCCATAAAAAATGCGTTCCCATAACTGGGATAGTTCCCATAATAATTGGACTGTTCCCATAACTGGGATAGTTCCCATAATAGTTGGACTGTTCCCATAACCGGGTTAGTTCCCATAAGGCAACTTACCCATATTATGTAACCCATTTTGAATAATTTTTTAACACCCTTGCGCCCCCCTCGCTGACCAATCGTAGTATAACCAAGACACAGTATTTTGACCAAGTATGGTATTTTGCAGACCACCCCCTACCCCCTAAACAGTTGACTTAGTATGGGTACGTGTGGTAACCGCACAAAAACATCACATCCGCTGATGTTAGCTTATGCGAGATTTTGCTGCATTAAATTAGACTTAGACAGGATTGACTCAAGCCGAGCGTATAACTTAATTAGCCTGGCACGTTGAGTAACTGCAAAGCTGCGGTCAACAAACCGGCATATGCAATTGGCAAGTGACTGCCGGAGTCACTACAGACTTATCACTCTGCGCCATGGCTTATCGCTGCTTAAGGACAACGTACGTAGCCAGTCTACCCTAACTGCGCAGCACTGACAACAAGGAATGTTTTCCGAAATGCAAATCACCGCAGGCTAAAAACCGAAACAAGTTCAAGCAAACAAAAAAAAAAAAAACTGCAGGAAAGTATCGAAAACTTGCACTAAACAAATGTTGGGCGTTCTAGGAATCGCAAAGGAGTTGCTGCTGAATGCAGGTTGCCTTCATCCTTCATCCTTGCATATGCTTTTCGTTCGCTGGCAATGTTTTTCATTTGATGTTCCTGTGTTTCATTGGTTTTTTTGTTTTTTGTTTTTTTTTTTATGTTTTGCTTGTCTTGAATATTTATGAATTTTATTTATTCATTTTACTGTTTGAAGTAGTCACTCCTCACTGCTTGCATGCGCTGTGCAAATGCCGTTATGAATTATTATGCGCTGGCGGTCATTTACAAAGTCCTGACATGTGGGCATGGCAGCAGGCGCCTACGTCGCTGCGTTGCTGTTGCAGTGGCGCAGCTGCTGCTTTTGCATTCAACATTTGGCAGTCAAGGCACAACTCCCGACTCCGATGGGACTCTTAGGCATGACTGCAAGGATAACAACAACAACAATAAATATACTTTGCTCTATTGTGTGCATATATAATTTGTACAATTCCTTTAGCACTCCGCGCGATAACATGCAAATATGCCTGATTAGGGACTTCGCGCAGCCTTAGATGACCCAACATTTCTG
Source organism: Stegana nigrithorax (assembly GCA_037044495.1). NCBI lineage: Eukaryota > Metazoa > Arthropoda > Insecta > Diptera > Drosophilidae > Stegana > Stegana nigrithorax. The sequence goes on from JBAMBQ010004929.1 coordinate 24,669, forward strand.
TCTGTCTGCGCACTGCAACATTTTCAATATGTTGGCGCCTCTCATATGCTGTCTAGGCATAACTTCGGCTTATTTCTCTGCTCAATACACATTGATCCTTAAACAGGCAACCACTGCACGCGTGTCTTAATTGTGTGACTTGGCAGCACATCCTGCGCAACATGTGCAGGTTATAATTTTTGTGCATATCCCACAGACTTCCTGGAAAGGCTTACAACAAAAAATAAATAAGAAAAAAAAAAACCCTGCTAAAAATTTTAACTACGCTGAGAAACAAAAATGGCGGCACATTTGCTAAGGGAAATGCGCAAGAAAGGATTTAATTTTTTTTTTTTCGTATCTTTTCTGTTGGCATGATAGAATTAAAACAAAACTAAAAATAAAAAGGTTTTTGTTTTTTTTTTTTTTTTGAAATGAACGCATGTTTTTTGAAAATTGCCCATAATTATGCGAAGAAGTTTATGCCGCCACCGCTGCTCCCATGGGCCCAGCGCACTGCCACCTTCATTGGCTGCAGCGACTCGAGAACGCAGCAGTGCCAGAGTGCGTCGATCAAACTATGCGGGACGACGGGCGCAAGCCGGGCATGGAATGGACATCAGATTCAAAATGAGAATGAGAATGAGAATGAGATTCAGAATGACTGTAATTACGCTGCGCATCACTTTTTCCGTTTCGAGTGCCGCGTCTCGACATCATGCCCCCCCCATGCCCGGCAAGGCCCGCCACGGCCAATATGCCCAATAAGCCCGACATGCCCGACATGTCCGCTGCACGCACTTTGCGTTCTCGTTCTCATTCTCGTGCTGTTGTCGTTGTCGCTGTCGTCTTCTTGGACGCAGCTCGTTGCCAAACATCCTTTTGGCCACTGAACTTGACCCAGAAGCTGCAACGTTTTGTGAGAAATTTTCAAATAACTTTCAAGTTTAGAAAATTGCTTGCGTGCAACGACTTGCTTCGCTCCATTGCTTGGCTTTTGTATGTCCGTTGATTTTTTTCATTGTTTTTTTTTTTTTGTCGATTTTGTTATTGTTTCTTTTATACAAACCCAATTTAAAATATGCTTGCTCAAATTAGGGGTTTCCTTAAATGCAAAAACATTTTTTTAAATTTTTTGTTTCTTTTATTTTTTAATTTTTTTTTTATTTTTGTTTTGTTTATGTTTAAATTTTGTTTTTGATAATTTTTAATGAATTTGATTGCGCGAACGTGTGCAAAAAAAAAAAAAAGGTTATTTTCAAAAACTAAAAACCAAACGAATTTCCGACGCATACTTATGTATCGGATCGGTTGCGTTTCAAATATTGTATATCGATTGAAGATGCATGTTTCAGATACTTGTACGTGCATCATTAGGGTTCGCCAGCTTATAGCGGAAACAGCGAATGTCAAAGTATTTGGGTCAATAATGCAAAATCATGCCGCCAACAAAATGTTGCCTTGACTTGTGCGCGCATAAGTCTCGTCGTCATAGCCATAGCCATAGCCATAGCCAAAGCTTTGAGCGGCAACGAGAGACATCCGTCTATCTACATATCTTTTGTTTTCCATCTCATTCACATTTCATTCGCTTTTGCTTTGTTGCCGTTTTCCGTTCGGCTGTTTGCTGTTTGCACCAAGTCGAACGTTATAATTTTCAAGTATATTGATTGCTGTCATTAAGATTCAAAAAAAAAAAATACAAAAAAAAAAAAAAAATAACCAACCGAAACTGAACTGACCGTGCCAAGCGAAAGCCTCTTCTTCTTTATTTGTGTTTTGAACTTTAAGCACCATATATGTAAGTGAAGAACACTTTGGCAAATTCACTTATCGGATGCAGCATTTCGGTGACACCACACAATATCGAAAATAATTACACCTTACAAGGTTTTACTACAAATGTAGTATAATTTGTTAACAAAACATATAGTGAACAAATAAATGCCCTGATTTGGTTTCTTGTTTGTGTTAAAGCAGCTAACTTATAAGCTCTCACACTAGCAAGCTTCTAATTATTTTTCTCAAACACCTTATATATTTATCAGAAACGATATGACGTATTAACTTTATAGGCGTGGCAACGGTCATTCTTAAGGTGTAATTTTTTTCTTTGGTGTATACAAGTACACATTTACATACATATGTGCATATGTACGTACATAAATGTTATATTATGAGTTTTAAAAACAGCGCTTTATGTTGTTAAAGCAGTGCTTCATGTGCTTTGCTATCTCTGTCTTAACATTATTATAGTGGCTGTCCCAGTGTGAAGTGACCGTATTATCCCAGTAATTGATTGTTGTTCGAACTGCAGTTGACATGATTGTTGACTTAGTTGATACAAAAACCATTTTTTTTTTTTACAGATTTGCACAAATCAAAAAATTTTGTTTATTCCAAAAAAAAAGAGCAACAAAACACAACTTTGTTTGAGTTTTCTCAAATCAAATAATAAAAGTAACTAATAATACAAAAAACTATTGTGTCCATTGTTAATGCGAGAAAAATGCTGCCAAGTTCCCAAAGCCACAAAACATTGAACATCATTTTGACTGGCAATTTCAATTAGAAGAAGAATAAAAACAATTGCTAAGTTGTCCATCTCACTCACGCACTTGCAAACATTAGAAAAATGTAAACAAATATTGCGTCAGGGTTGTCAGGGTGAAACAATTCTTACGCTCATAACCACACGATTATCCAATTAGTCCATTATATATAGGTAAAGCTGAGAAAGAAGTTATGTAGTTCTCGTTGTTCGAGCCAAAAACCATTTTTTGAAGCTTTTTTATTAAATTTTTTGTATTATGTACTGTTTATATTTTTACTGTAGAGTTGTCTCACTAAAGTTTGCTTTGTTGAGAGGCCAGATTGTCTGCCAACACAGTTTACAGTTGAGCTTGTGGCTGGTTGCCCAAGAAGTTAATTAGCAACTGCTGTAATGGCTGCAGAGAACATATCGCCGTCTATATTTGGGGACATTGATCTGAATGTATCCTTATTGGATTTCAGCAGCAAAGAACAGCCAAGCAATAAAGACACTCCATCGAACACTGACACCGTAAACGACTGTATACCGATTTACAATGTAGACTATGTTGAGCGCGATTCTTGTGCAGCTGAGCATGGCATAACATTGGACCTATCACTGGGCAACAGAACAGACAACTTATTTTGCGGTAGGATATTCGATTGATGCAAAGCATATGTTTTTAACTTAACTTTGACACCAACAGCCGATGAAACGCCAACGCCTACACGTTTTATTAAGAACTGTGATGAGGTTGGGCTCTTCGAGGACTTGCGACACGTCAATCCATTCGACGAGGGCTTTCGACGTGCCGTGGAACAGGGCACAGGCCAAACACCGGCGACTTCGGCACTAACGATTAGCAATCAACCAAATGACGGCGATTCGCTGCACACGCCACAAGTGCTGTATGCGTTAGATGCCACGGCGGGCAGTAACTACTGTTTGGGCGTATCAGCAAGGCTGGAGGAGGAAAACGCTGACAAGCAAAATGTAACCATTGTGGAAAATCGTGCGATAAACGCGACGGAAGCTGTAAACAGCAACCAAGGCAGCTCCACTAACACATTAGGACAGCCTGTAGGCGACACACAAGAACCGACGACAGCGCAGCTAATACATCCACAAGTAATAACCTGGGTAATACCGGCACAAGTGCAAGCAGTCGCTACCGTGGCTGGCTCTGAACGCACACGCAGCTCAAACTCCGTCATACCCGTGCAAACTGTACGCCCCTTCCTGCTGCCCAAACCCACAACAAACGAAAGCGCAACGAGCAGCAAAACTAAAGTGTACAATAAGCCAACTCCATTAGCGCACAACATTGCAAACGTGGGGCAAACCTCCCCTGCGCCGCATCAGCAGCAACAGCACGAGCCAAGCAGTGCCAGCCTCACGCCCACCTCACAACTGCCCATTAAGGAACGGCTGAAAGCCATAGTCAACAACAAAAACAGCAATCGACTGCGCGGCTTTGCAATGTCCACAAATATTGTGAACAGCCAACCCAAGTCGAAAAGTAAAGTCCATCGCGACGAAGACTGCATGGAGCGCAGACGTGCCGCTGCCACACGTTATCGCAATAAAATGCGCAAAGATCACGAGGAGCTCAGACAGAAGAACGCTCTGCTGCAAACGGAAAACAAGCAGCTGCGTCAACGCATTAAGGAACTGGAGCTGGCGCTGCTTAGCAAGCAAAACGAACTAAATCAGCAGGCAACGCTACCAGCAGCCGGGAAAGGTGAGTTGCAAAGAATCAGAGTGACAAAAGTGTCGATTTTCTAAAGCTTTGTTTATTTATCAGTTGCAGGCAATCAAATTCAAATACCACCCTCGAGCATACACCTCGTGATCAATGTGCCCAAAATGGTGCTGCCCGCACCCGCACAAATGTCACAACATATGCCACAGCCGATCACTTACAGTCTGGAAAAAAAGTAAGCACAAGTGCCTGAATATTCACAACAACAACAACACAACAAGATGCCTTATTAAGTCTGCTACCTGCTTAATTATTGATTAAGAATTTAGATGTAGGAAGGGGTTTGTAGCGCCGACAACTCGGAATTTAAATGTTAACTACTCGTTAGAAATTTTAAGCTAGCAGAATCGCAAGGGACAAGCTCCGCGTGAGAAATTTTTTGTTTTTTGTTATATATATGTGTGAATATAGTATGTGTAAATGTAGATTATGAGATTGTTTATAGCTTATAGATTGTTTTAGCTGAAACAGCGACATAAGGAAAATGTATTATTTTTTTTTTTTTGTATGTTACCATACAAAACTTCTGATAATGGAACAGCAATATTAGTTCAAGTTAAAAGACATTACCTAGACATATACCAGCAAAATATCATAGAACACATTCCAAACTGTGCAGACTGCGTCTTTGGAACACGCTGTCGATCGTATCTTTCAATTATGCACCACATTCTACACTGTTTTCATTATTAACTCATGCACTAACCAAGTCATTGCAGTAAACTGCATGTGCATCCTAACATACATTGGAACAACAACCAAAATGTCGAAAAAACGAAATAATATAATTAATAAAAATTTGTTTTTTCTTTCTTGTTAAAATGTAAATGGAATGTTTTTTATTGCCTGCCGTTATTTAGTTGCCACTGAGCTTGGTCAGTGTTTTTGTACTATTATTTCTTTGTCCTTGCTTTATCGCTTTGGCAGCACATAATTTCAGCGAAATCCTTTTGTATCTGCGTAATAGACGCGTCAATCTCCCTTATTTGTTGCGGCAGCAGTGATTCGGATGAACTTGTTGGCAGCATTTGTTCCAAGCACATCTAGGCAAGCAAAAACATGCATATGCATTTAGCTACTGGCCACAGATGCCACAGAATAAGGACATACCTGATGCAGCGTGCTGTCCAGCAGTTGGCGTTCCATGCAGAGTTTCTTGGTGTTGTCGCGAAACTTTTGTGCCAGTGGCTGACTGTTAGCCGTCTGCAGTTTATCGGCATATTTCTGTGCGAGCAATTCGAGTTCCTGGTTCCGTATCTCTTCCTCGGCCAGCAAAATATCTTGATTGTTGCGTTTTCGCTACATTTGTTGTAAATGTACAAAAGGAGAAGTGATCAACAAATAAGCAGTGGACAAATGCACAGTAGTAATCCACAAATACACATAGAAAGCGATGTAATTGTGAATTAGACAGAGACAGAGAAGTAATCATTCATGTGACACAGACAGAAAAAGAGATAACCGTCAGATGTCGAATGTGTTCAATGGAGTCAAAGGTGACACAAGATCAAGCTGCGCTTACCTGCTGCTCGATGTCTTGCATGAGCATGCCCATGTCCTTCTCCATTTCGAACGTTTTGCGACGCTGTTCGCACTCCTTCAGCTGGCAAAGCACTTCACCGCGGCGTGCACGTATTTCCTTCTGGTAGAGCTGCAACAATTTGCGATTGCAGATAATGCGATGCTCCTCTTGATTCAATGTGTCCTGATATCGCTGCTCCATTGCCTGAATACGTCGTTCGTGCTCTTCACGCTTGAGTCCATCCTCCAAGCATTGTGTCATCTTCATTTCCTGCAGCTCCAACTCGCGTATGCGTGCATCGATTTGCAGCTGCTGCTGCTGCAGCGCCACGGCCTGCTGCTCCTGCCGGTCGATCCATTTCTTGGGATAGTTCAGAAACTTCGGATACACATGCTTAGGTATGGCCACGAAATCCAGCATGTAACGCTCCGGATGCAGCTCTTGGGGCACTTTGAATCTCAGCTTGTGCGCCTTGTGCAGCAGCTTACTGATATCGATGGGATTCTGTTCATGGTAGAACAGCAGCATGGCAGCCTTGTCGGGCAGACGCAGCAGCACCTCACGCTGTAGTAGATTATATGCGACTACCACAAAAACCAAAAAATCAGCTGTCTCCGTTATAACATTGTCCCAGAGTATGAGCCACTGCTCCTCATCTAGCACTTCGGAGAAAGCATTCGCTAGCAATGTCCAGGCAAAGTCCTTCGAAGTAATACCCAAAGCGGCAAAGTATTTACAAAGTTTTTCATCCTGACTCTGTAGCAGATTTTCGCACATAGCCAAATAGTTCGCCGGTTCCAAAGGATGAAACTCAAACCAGTTATGAAATTGATTAAGCAAAAGCGTCACCATCAATTCAAAACATATCAAACTGTTCTTGGGAAATAGCTTCACGAACGGAAATATCAGGTACGGCATGAAATTCGCATAGGCGAACACCTTGCACCAGTGCGCCAGGCAGGACCAGACCTTGACCAGCGTACGCTTCAGTGCATCGTTTTTAATAGGCAAGCTATGTGAGCGCTGGCGCACAGCCATTGGTATGCCAAGTTTCAGCAGCTCCTGGAACTGTCGTCCATTGCAGGGCAGTTGCAGCAGCGATGTCCAAATCAGGTGTCTGTACTTGACTGGGTAGCTGCCGAACTCCTTGATTATGGCCATTAGGCGTTCGCGTTTGAGCAACTTGCGCAGATCCTGACTAAGGCCATCGCTGTGTGAGTGCGCGGAAAAGGGCAGCGGCTTCGTTTGCTTGCAGGCGGAACGCAGCAATGCCATGCAATTGACTTGAGACTCGTGCTTGTTGTAGAGACGGCATGTGGACCAGATGCGCACCTCGCCATGCTTGCAAAGTAGCGCCAGCAGCTTGCCATCTCGCGTTAGCGTTAAGCACACCACATTCTTCGGCTGTACGATGAGCTTAAAGTCTACATTGGCCAGGTCCAACATGACAGCTTGGCCTTTCGTGGTGAGTCCAAACAATATGCGCTCCTTCGGCAGCGGCAGGAACACAACCTTCTTGAGTACAAAGTCACGTAAGCGAAACAAACGCTCCAGCTCAAATGTATGCGAGCTTAGCAGCATGAGGTAGCCATCCAATGTGGTTAGGCAGAATTTATTACCGTCCGGCGTGAAGCAGTAACTAAGCAGACAGCCGTCATTGTAGTCTTGTTCCTGACAGTTCAACGAAAACTCATCGAACTCATACGACTCGTCTTCGTCGTCGACTTCCCGTAAGGTAATCTCGGGCAGTGTGTCGTCTGCCGGCATTAGACGCAGTTTGCGATCACGCGCCTTTATGGGATGCACAATGCGCAGCGTATTGAGTGTAAGCGCCGACCAGAGGTGCAGCGAATCATTCGTGAAGCAGGTGAGTATCTGCTCGGAATGCGGCATGTAACTGGCAAACTTCAGTGCATAGTGCACCTGGTCGAACTCAAGGCGGTGTGTGGGCAGAAATGTGTCTAGTTTAAGTAGCTGTGCCTCATGACCGAAGCGCAGCAGTGCCTGGAGTGTTTGCGGTTTTTTCGTTATTTTTGGACTAAAGGAAATCTCCTCAATCACATCCACGGCTATCTGTGCCGATTTGACCACAAGCGAATTTTCCACGTCAACCACAAATAACTGCCCCAGCTTGTTGCCCACAATATAGTCGCTGTTGTATTGCTTGGAGGCGCGTATAACGCTAGCCTTGGGCAGCAGCACATTAAGTCGCCAGTAGCGTTTGCGCGCAAAGTCGAAAACGAACACGTTGCCCCTATTAAGCAGACAGCACAGAGTATAGAATGCAGTAGTAGCGTATGTGGCGGATGCGGACTCACCTTTTATCAATGACCACCAGCTGGGTGCTTTGCTCATTGAAGCAACACACGGCGATGCGTATGCGCACCATGCACTTGTCCTTCTGCACGGTATGATGCACCGTCAGAATGTTGCTAAACACACGAAATGTCAGTATTGGCTATTTACGCTTTATGATATTGTAAATGCATACCCATTTTCGGCATGTTCCAGTTTGAATGCATATTTGCGCGGCTTCAAGCTTGAATCTGATGTTCTATTATGCAATAGCTCTTCGGTTCTTTGCTCCGTTGTTTGGTCTGCATTTGCTGCTTCCAGTTCAATTTCAACTGCGGACTCAGGTTCGCTCACCACTTTCGCATGCCATTCGACATAATCCTCGGATTCCAGTTCACTTCCATCTTGTATTCGAGCGCCTAAATCTGGCGATTGTGACGTCGGTGCGTCAGACATAATATTTATATTTTACCAATTATGCTCTTTAAAGACTGTTGCCACTGAAATTATTTTCATTTTTAAAAAACCGTGTGCGCTTTCATTTTGATGTAAACAAACAGCCAACAACAAATTTGACAAGTTGTCGATAATTATCGGTCGCCTTCGATCTTTTTCATTGGCATTGACTCGATTGTCTTTAATCGTTTTTAAAGCAAATTCCTCAAAACAACTTGGTGATGATTGGCATCTGCTGCCGGACTCAAGGATTTTAAGCCATTGCAACTCAATTTGCTCATTGACTTGCATACTTACGCCATGTTGGATGGATTGCGAGCCCTAGCCATCCTTCATTTCGACCGCATTGAGCCAGAAATCGTTTCAACAGCGGTATTTATCGAATAACTCTTTTTGTTTATAAATTATAAAATAGAGATTTTTTTTCGGTGTATTACATATTACAATTAACTTAAAATGAACGGAATACGCGTGTAACTAGCAGCCATTATCTTGTCTGATTAATTAATTTGACTCCTTTAGAACATGCCACCATATCCGTTATCAAAGTCATCACCCTTCATCGCGTAGCCAAACATAGTCAAGTAATTTACGATGTTGCTAGCCAATGTGAGACTGCAAGCCAGCCAAGTTATCTGTAAGTATTTACAAGGAAGTGTTGATTGTTTTATTTCACTGTGATAAGACTGCAAAGACATACCACTCCACTGTGAGCCAACACAATCGGCAATGCGAAAGCACTAAGCACCATGCCGGCGGTCAGAAATACGGCAAATTCAACCCTTGGGTTGGTTCCATCTTCCGGATTGAAGCGTTTTGATATGAATAACGGCAGCACTGATAACACATAAAATAGCAGCACAAAGAATGGATAAAAGACCTTTTCTGCTGGAGCTGCGCAGGCCAAGATCAAAAATGTCATGCCCACGCAAGTAAGGAAGGCACAAATTAACAAACTGAAAGTTTAACCGACATATTAGTCATTAAAAGATACAAACATATATATTTACATATATAATATACACAACAGTGAGATACATTGTATAAAGACACACTTACGCTGTAGAGATTTATCATCAAGATGAATGCATGGTAGATCAAGCCAAAAGAGGGAGTAGAGAAGTAAAAACAAAATTTGTTATCTAAAAAGGATAATTTTTTATTTTATTATAGCGAATTATTTACCTTTCAGCGCAGCCATTGTTTTTCTGCTTTTCTGTATTTTTCTTGCTTTATACTATTGTCTGCGACCCTAACAAAATATCAGGGTTGCCAGGGTGAAACAATTCTCACGCTCATTACCTCGGCAAGCAGAAAGGAGCCAGTGCGTGAGAATGAGAAAGATAAGTTTCGCGCTCTGCAAACTCTGTTCCAATGAAACAGTGGTGAACAACGGCATAGTGAAGTAACAGTCCTTTGAAATTTGGAAGACGATATTAGACTTAGACTAGACTTGACATGGAAGATCGCATTGCCGACGACCATCAATTCAATTGATTAACAATTCTTCAAGATCTCGAAAAGTGTAACAAATGGACGGAGGAAGGGTTCAAAGAGTATATTCCAATCAACAACACTACTTCAGTACTGGACAACATGAAACTTTTTGTTATTGGGTTCGCAACATGTCCTTCTAAGTGCAGTTGGAATTGTGGACCCGAGTAAAAGTTGTAACTAACTTTACATTTAGAAAAAAGTATTGAAAAATAAAATATTGATGTTAGTATTCAAATATAATGTATTTGAATCAATATTGCCACACTAAAACGTTTTTTCTTAATCATAATTTGGAGGGCGGTTTTAATATACTTGTTGCGTAATGATGTAAACAAGCCGTATGCTCTATTAAATGTGGGTAGTTACAATATCGGCGATGTTCCGTTTTGATCCAGCGTTATAGGTAGTAAAATAAATTATTGCAGAAGCGATTATCTACTTCTTAGAGGATATTTAATGTTAATATTCGAACAACGTTATTAAAATTCATAATTAATTGACTTCCAATCTCATTAAAGTCGGTCCTATCAAGATGGTGATGCCGATTTACGACACTCTAATTCTAATATCTAATAAAAACTTCCTCAAACTTTTATTGAATTTTACACTTCAGCAATTGTGTTCTTTTGTATTAGCAGCAGAAATTTTTAATTTTGTGATTCCCAATATAATATAATTTGTACTAAAGAATTAGTGCAGTCCATCAGTTGGGTACAAGGAAACTTAAATGAAAAAACACTCATCCGCAAACGGTACAAGACAAGACAAAATCGCATTTACTATACATAATTGAAAAAAAAAACAAACGAAATAGTAACATCCGCTTGTAGCGGAAAATATAAATACAAGAACATTTTCATTTTACTAGGAAAATGCAAAAACAAAATCCTTTCGCAAACAGCAACAATAATGAAAATTCTCGAAAGATTTTTAAGCATTTACATACATATATACATACATACGTATATTCAAAACACTACCCATATATACAAACGTATATTCGTATATTTCTTTATATAATTCTTAATGAAATTTTTATGTTAGTACTTTCATTCTTAAATTTTAATTGTCACCAAACTGCATTAGGTAATTGCAAGAAAAACAAAAGACCGGTCTGCAATAGCGAATCAACAGACAAAGTTAAAATGAATGCTTTAACAGAAAACTCTTTTAAACATTTCTAAATTTTGTGCATATATTAATTTTAGTTTATGTTGACTGGAAAAAAAAATTGTTTAAATAAAAACGAAATAATATTTTGACAGGCCACAGATTTTAATGCAATGTTTTAAATATTTTTATAATATTTACATGTGTAGAACTCAAAGGAAACTGTCTAATTTTGAATATATTTGACATTCCTGTCATCGATTATCGTCAATGTGTAAATTACGTTTTTAGTTTGCTTTGTTTTAAAAAAAGAAAAATGTTTATCTTTATCACGTATATTTGGTTTGCATGCAATATATGCAAATGTTTGTACTCATACCATTCAAATTCTTCAAGATTTAAAATTCGCATCTTACATTCACGAAAATTCAATGAAGTGCCGCAAGTAATGCGCATGATCCTTGAAGCTTGCTAAAAATTCATTGATAAAAATAAAGTTTGTCCTATCCCTCAACGAAAATGGCTCAACGCACCACAGCGCGTCGCGCATATAAAAACATTTGACGAAGAATGTTGAAATGCAGGCAGCAGGCAGCAGGCAAAGACGCAGACGAATGTTGGCCATGTTGTTCTTGGAACAGGAACGACGGGCGGTAGTCTGCTGCCAGCCACCTGCTAGCTGCTAGACGAACCACAAAACCCTACCCAAAATGCCAACTTGTGAATGCCATTAATGCCAACATTTATTCAGTGAAAAATAAGATACATGCCTACCTACATACATACTTACACACATTAACTGCTACGTACAGTATACAGTACAATATGTAGACACACAATGGAATCGTAACTGGAGCTCGTCCCATTGATGCGCATGCGCCGAATGGCATCCAAAGTGAGCCTCATTTAACAGTGCGGAGGAGTGAACCGAACATTTTGCGTCACAACCAGTTACGAGTATCGTTTAGCAGCAACAAAAAATGGCAATAACAGCAAAGCAGCAAAGCACAGCACAGCACAGCTCAGCATAGCACAGCACAGCACAGCGCAGTACAGCATAGCACAGTAAAGACCGTCTGTCATGGTAAATGACACTCAGTCTAACGGTATACGTCGACGGAAGCGAAACGAAAATTGAAAAGGTTCTGTGCGCCAAAAACATTAAAAAACAAAAAAACAACAGGAAAATAGCCAATCAACGGCAAGTGCAATACATTTCCTTTATTGTTTTTGTTTAAATTCTACAAAATAAAAGCAACGCCAAAAGGGAATATTTCATGAAAGAAAAATCATAGTATAGAAAAAAGAAAGCCAAAAAAAAAAAAATTAATTAGCCTTCAATTAGCAAATGATAATTATTAATTAAATGCGTTGAGCCAAGCGAAGCACAACCACTAGCTGCTCCCTAAGCGAAATTTACGTGGGTAGCAGAGCAAGCGAGCGCGTGAAAATCGATAAACGTCTATGAAATGCCCTTTGCCACAATGAAGCCAACAACCGGCCATATGGAAACAGTGCAGTGCAAGGCTGGCAACTAAAACTAAAAACGAAACTTAACAACAAAGGCTCGAGACGAAAGAACGGCGACAAAAAATTTGACAAAAAAACGCAAAGTTCAAAATATATTGCATACTCACGGGGGCGACTTATATTACAAAGTCCAACGTTTGAATAAACATAAAAAAGAAAAAAACGAAACAAACAAAAAAAAAAAAACACACAGAGGAGAGAAAGAAAAATGCACAAAATGTTGACAACGAAGAAGGCGCAGGTGGTCAACGCGTTGCTTGCAGTAATGCTGCTTAACATATTGGGTCATTGCGAAACGTCCATTTACCCAGGTAAGCTAAAAATAGCACAAACGTGCAAATCAACCTCTCCTCCCCTCCCTTCTTGCACACGCTGCAGCTACTGTTTCAGTGCATTGCATGCCATGGGGCAAATAAGCGGCAGTTTTTTTTTTTTTCCTCCACTTTTTTTTTAGTTCTTTTATAGCAAGATTATCATTTTGCGTCTGTGCGAATAAACAGAAACGTTTTAGAGAAATTACAGTATAATTGGCTTGGAATTTATAGTTTTGTATATGCTATACAAATTCGAGTACTGCGAATTATATCTGAAATGGAAAAGACGACGAGCTAAACGCCCACACGCAGCAACTTCGTGCGTTCTGCGATTCTAAGAACTGTGTCTGTGACGCGGTTTGCCTCATTGTGTCTGTGTCTGACTCTATATATGTGTACGCTCACATACACACACACACACACACACTCTGCTAACGCCAGAGCAAGAGCAAGAGCAAATTGCAGCGACAACAACCGGTGTTCGTGTTTGTTATAATAATCATAATCATAATAATACATAATAATAATAATAATGATAATAATGACTAGCGCACGTAGAGCATTCAGGTATGCGCTGCTCACACCCCTACCCCTATCCAGCTGCGTGCTGCTCATCATCGCGTAACTATGCAGTGGCGCACATTGCTGTACAGCATTGTTGGGGTCGCTTACGGTCGTTAGGCTATATTGGCCATATTTGTGCTCTGTTGTGTTGTGCTGTGTTTTTCATCTTTGGCTTATGTAAATCTCTCGAATCGCTGCAGCTGCCAATCAAAATTCCTTATGTACGCCGATTGTGTAGGCATGCCATAATGGCCTTATGTATGTACATACATACACACATACTATATCGACAAAGCTGAAGGCATGACAGCGGCAGCACTGCTTTACACATGTATGCACATTATTATGCGATGTGTCACAATTTCTTACAACACTTGCGCAAACATTCAGAAACAGTCATGCATATACAAACAAATACACAACAAAGGTTGTGTCAGTTATATGCCGCAGGATTACATACATATGTTGCGAATCACAGCATGTTGCTGTCGATCACGGCCAGGCATTGGCATCGGCATCGGCGGCGGCGTCAGCAGGTGCCAGGTACGCAACAAACATAATGCTGCTTATGCAAATTGTATAAGGATGTTGTGAAGCAGTTTTTAATGGCTTCTTGTGCAATTCTTGCAGTTCAGTTCATAATTGCTGCAGCACTTTTATTACTTTTTCAATCGAAGCATCTAAGTGCCACGTACGCTTTTCCTTAAAAGTTTTCTTTATGCTGCGTTTAAATATGCATTTAATGTAGTGTGCTCTGCACAGCAGCAATCCAATCTCAATTGATAACTTTTTAATTAGTTGCATAAATTTAATTTCTGTTCTTACCATATTGTAAATGTACTAACCTTTGTCCTCGCTCTCTCTCTCTCTGCCCATACAGCACTGTTCCGTTATGCGTCGTAATTCGTTTTCGTTTGCCTCTTCTCCGTGACACAGTTTACTGTGAATGTTTTTTTTTTTTTTTGTAATCTACTTCTCTGCGCAATTTCATATCAACTTCTATTGTTGTTATTTTGTTGTTGTCGTTTCATTATTGCTATTGTTGGTGTGTTTCGTGCTCTACTTTACTGTTGTTGTTATTTTCGGTGAATGCTGACGCTCGACGCTGCCCGCTGAGCCAACACTGTTGCATTAGATTTATTTTCATTGGTAAAAAAGTTTTCGCGTACGTCACAGCCTGGGTTTTGTTTGCATGTATGTGTATGTGTGAGCTGGTAGATGCGCACACACACACACACACACATACATATATGTACATTCATATATTGGCTTTGGATTTCATTAGACTATATTCTGTTTGCATTTCATTCTTACTTAGTGTTTTTTTTTTTTGTTTTCCTTTTTTTTTTGGTGTGTTTTTTGTTTTTATAGTTTTTTTTGACAGAAGGAGTGTTCTCGTGCGGCATATCGTGTGTAATTTGTCTATTTTTAACCATTGACAATTAAACGAATGTATGTGCCCCATGTCCGTTGCCCCAACCATGGCATTTTTTTAGTTTCCTTTTCTATTTGCCATATTGTTGATGTTGGGTCGATGTTGAGTCTATTTGATTATTGCGCTGAAGCGTGTATTTCCGCTTTTGACTTTATTAATCTTTAATTTCGTGCTATTTTAAGGCAGGCTTTATTTTTGGAAAATGCTGTCAGGGCACACAACCATCGACCATCGACATGACAATTTATATTGTATGTACATAAGTGAATAAGTCCATGGCTCCTATTAGACCTTGTTCAATTATTAATTGCTTTTTGCTTTTTATATATTTATACGTATTTACCCTGTGCATACCTAAATACCTACATACATATTGGATGGATGTATGTGTGTATGTATGTATGTGTATGTACACATTTGTAATTATGTGCTTGTTATTTTAACTTTCAGGACTGCGTCGCAAGCCAATGCAGCAGCCATTACAGCAGCAATATGAATTGCCATCGGATTTTCTGGCACAGCTAATGGAGGAGAACGCAAGGCGACGCCTACAGCAACAATTTGAACAGCAGCTTGAGCTCATAAATATGCAATTGAATCGCCAGCGGCAGCTGCTGGAACGTGAACGATTCCGGCAGCGACAGGAGGAGCTGCAGACGTTGGCGGAGACCGAAGATGACTATGCAAATAATCTAAACAATCAATACGACCAATACGACAATGTTGAGTTCAACTATAATCGTAATACTGACATTAGCAGCAACAATAACATCAATAACAACAACAATAACAATAACAATGTTAACAGCAACAACAATAACAAATATGCAGACATAGCGTATAACAATAGAGAATTGAACACCAACAATAATAATAGGAATAGCATTTTACGCGAACGCATACCGTTCGCCGTCGGACCATCGGATGCGCGCTTCTTCGAACCGGACAATGAGCAGTCCACGGAGTTCGACACGCAGGCCATGTCCGATTACGAGGAGTACGCGCCGACCGAAGCGAAACCGGAGCGAATGTCAGCGACACAATACCAAGCCAAACAGCAGCAGCAACAGCAGCAGCAGCAGCAGCAGCAGCAGCAACAGCAACAACAACAGCAACAGCACCAAAAACAACAACAACAAACACTATCAGGTCCGATCGCTGCACTGCCACCGGCACCAGTCCTAGCACCAGCACCGGTGGAGTCACCCAAACTGTTGGATGGTCCTGCGGCGGCGAACTTCCATCGCATCAAGCCGCAAACAGCTGCCGCCGCCGCAGTGGCCGGCGTCAATCTGGTGGCCGCGCAGGCCAAAGAGAACGCGGCCAGGGCGGGCGAGGCGTCGGCGGCGACGTCCAGCAAACAGCATGAGATATCTGCGCTGATTGAGAAGCTGCAGAAGCAGAGCAAATCCAACGGACTGCTGGACGGCACAAAGGCGGCCGTCATGGCCCAGGATGCAGATCAAATTGTGCTGCGCCAGCACCTGGGCATGGACAGTGAGTATGGCGTCTACATTGTGGCGCTAATTGCTGGCGTCAGTGCCGCTGTGACTGTTGGCCTCATTGCATTGGGCATCACCTGGTACGTGCACTACGAACGCAAGGACATTGCCTGCAGCTGCTAATCCAATCAACATTTTTTTATTCTATTTCATTTTGTGTCTTGTGCCGTCACTTTATAGGTTGCACAATCGCTCCAAGGCCACCGCGGATGTGGAGTATCCTGCTTATGGCATAACTGGGCCCAATAAGGAGATTTCTCCCTCCGGCGACCGTAAGCTCGCACACAGCGCACAAATGTATCACTATCAGCATCAGAAGCAGCAAATCATTGCGATGGAGAATCGTCAGTGCGCCGAGGGCAGTTGTGGCATCTCCGACGTCGAGAGCGATGACGACAACGAAGAGGGCGACTATACCGTCTACGAGTGCCCCGGTCTGGCGCCTACCGAAGAAATGGAGGTGAAGAATCCGCTCTTTTTGGACGAGACTCCGGCCACGCCGGCCAACAATTTGACAACTGCAGCCACAACTCCCTCGGCTGCTGTGACCAACAACCTAACCCAGGCCCAGCCGCAGCAGCCGCCGGCTGTCAAGAAGGGCGGTGTGCGTTCGCTAACGAGTTTACTAACTTCAGCTGCCGAGGACAAGAACAGCAAGAAGAAGAATAACAAGTAAGTTGGTCACTGCTGGCGCAACTGTGTAAGGAGCCATCCTTACTGGGGACACCAAAGCAGATCAGAGCAGAAAATGTGGCAATTTGTTTCGCCGCAATTGAGCCAAAAGTCGAACAAAGTAGTTTTGTAACAAATGGTTAAGTCAGACTGCTCCATTTGTATAAAGTAACAATAACAGTAACTAAAACTAAAAACAAAAGTAACGTAAAGACGAACAAAGATGAAAGATGAACTATGAACGATGAACGATGAACGATGAACGATGAAAGTTGAATAAGAAAATAACACAAATATAGCAAAAGTGTAACTCGTATGTACATATATATAGTGTAACTTGGAATTATGGCGGAATATGATTCCCAAAAAAAAAAACTTTAATTTTATTATACGAAAACTGACAAAACACTTTTCAATCTTCCCTAAACTTAAGTTAGTATATTGTGTAAACAATTTCTTATGCATTACGTACATAGCATATACATATACATATACATACATATGTGTAAGACAAAAACCTTTGTCCTCAAATCGTTTCTTAAGTCTTCTATACTAAGTCAATACCTATCCGAGCCTTTTGAATGAGCTTTCCAATATTGTGTACTAAGTAGGCAGCTCCATGCAAGCTCATCTGCGGATAGTTCGTATTTGCAGACATAATAACCAGACCTCAAGTTCACTGACAGACTTCCAGTTTATTTGTAGTATGCAAATGCCGGTTTTTTACATTACATGATTATTGCGTATTATCATTTTTATATAAGCCGCCAGTAAAAAGAAAAAAACGTAAAAAAAAAATATCAAAAAAAAAAAAAATAAAAAAAAAAAACGACTATGGAAATTTCAATTTCACTAAGCTGCTTCATATGCTCGGCTCAATTGTTCTTCTACTGAGAACACACTGCACAAGCGCATAAGCTAATGTCTTTAAATAGTAACTCACGAAACGAAGAGAAACATCTAAATAGAGAAAAAAAAACAAAACAAAAACAAAATATATAAAGATATAGATAAATAATGCATACTCGAAATGCACGAATTCATCCATCTGCAAGTACCTGCATGCCAAATATGTAAAAGTTCAGTTAGCATATTGTCAGAAGACGGTAAGAATAATGTCAGGGCCTATACATAAATGAATTATATATATTCTGGGTTCTTTTTCTTTCATATATATACTTATGCTTAGCACACATGAGAACGTATTTAAAAGTATTACTATTAGATGATTGCGATATTCCGAAATGGCTCAGTTATTATTGTATTGCGATTGTCATAGCCAGGCAAGAGTATAAACCGAGTTTATAATTGTCGAAGTGAAAATCGGTTACCAGAAATTTTACATTGCATATTTATTTCCTATTTAACGACATATGTATTTGTAACAAATAATTGTACAGAAAAAAAATCTTATTGGCATATTTTAAAATCTACGTGTCTAGCAACAAGATCAACAACATAATACTATTTGTCTAAAAGAAATCTATTGGAAAATCTTAAAACTTAGGTTCCTTTAACTTATTGATTTTTGTGTTAATGTTCTGTTATACTCATCAAACGATTCTGTAAGATACTGTCTCAGTATAGCCACCATATCATAGGATAGCATAATATCTTGCATATCTTTATTTATTTCGGAATTTTTCTTACATCCATTTTACGTCTAATTGGAAAATGTTGATTTGAAGCAAACAAGTGTGGCAAAATAATTGTCTAGCAGCATCCATATCCTGTGGATGGAAGACCGGATGAGTACTAACAGCGCGTTAACATAATAATATAGAGCATATTTAACGGCTAAAAAGTAAATAAATGCGTTGAATTTTGTTTTTTTTTGTTTTTTTTTTCAAAAATTATATTTTATTATTTGTGAATATAAATATTAAAAATAATATAATAAATTGTAGCGCTTTGTGATCTTATAAATTATCTGTGTCAATTTATCACAATTCTGGCAAAGAAAATATTATGAAAATTAAAAACAAAACAAAAAACAAAAAAAAAAACAAAAGACAAAAAACAAAAAACGAAAAAATTATGTATTTATATTATATGTATGTATGTATACACAAAAACAAATGTATTTTCATCTAGTGGAACTTTCTTTTAATTTCAATTATCTAAACTCAATTTTCTGCAGTTGAACTGCATTTTTATCCAAAACAAAAGAAAAAACAAAAAGTTAATTACGCAAATGGAAATTTGATTTATTGCACATGCAACATGAAAACGACTGAAAACACACGAAACGCGTCTGTTGTACAAAACGACATTTAATTATTTACTAACAACAAAAAAAAACCAAAACAAAAAAAGAGAAAAACTAAATAAATAAATAAAAAGAAAACTGACAACTATTTATGACTACCGCAGCAATTACGTATCCTTATGTAAATTAGCCCAGATAGGTTTATAACGTATTTCACGTATTTTTCGATCTATCTGGTTTCAATTAAACACTTTTCCTATAATCATTTACATAAATCAATTTTTTGTTTAATTAATTACATAGTAAATGTAAATAAATACCATTACAAAAAAAAAAAAAAAAACTGCGAGATGCAGAGTATGTTTTAAACAAACTCGACGATAATTTGAAATAAAGAAAAGAAAATAATATATATTTATGAAATGAGTAAATCCAAATGACAACATAACTAACGTTATATATTTACAAATTACAAAATTTTGAACGCAGCTGCTGCAAAATATTTTTGTTGTTTTCAACATTCTCAATGGAATTTTTCTTAGCATTATTAATTAAGACATGAACGGGCATGAAATGAGAATGATGTTGACAATTGCACACAATTTGGAAGGAACGGAAAACATGTTGAGTTTAAATATATATTTTATTGGAGTTTATTAAAAGGGACACAAGGATCCAATGAAACTTATATTATATATAAAGAAGCAAAAATATTTGTGAATAAAAATATTATGTAATAAAAATTATATATGTATAATCGTAACTAATATAAATTATACATTATACAAATAAACTAAACTAACCGAATAACTAAAGATCTTTTATTTATCGATAAACATAGTAGTTCATGCAATCTGAACTATAAGCAAGACCAAATTGAAACTGTTTTACTATGATCAATATTAATTAATCTCACGCTCACTACAACGACGGGGTCGAGCGTTCTTATGAGAAACACACTTGAGCATAAACAAAGAGGTAAAATGTAAACGCTGGCCGCCGCTGCCTGATTTTGTTACCCTAAAGTATCGTTGTGCCCCAGCGTGATGGGAAAAGCCCTGAAAATTTTAATTAAAAATTTAAAATGCACCTTTCAATTTGAATGACCGGGCTACCAGGCTTTTTTAATATTTTTGAGGGCGATTTACATTGCTGGCAAATTTTAGCACATTTTAACGGGAAAACTGCAATATCAAATTTAATTTCTGCATAATTTAAATTTGATTTTTTAATGTATGTTGGTGTTGTGCAACGTTAAACTTGAAATCGGACCTTTCAGCAACTCTGTCATGACGTCACAAAGAGAACACAACATGACTGTAAACAATTGCCAATTTCTTGCACCCACCAACAAGGGTGGCAACGACCGGCAAATAGCGCGACAATTTAACGATCTTAGCGTAGTTTTAAAACTTTAATAGTTTCAAACTAAGAACTTATGTATGCCATTAAAATTTTGCCAAACACTGGCGTGCTATGCGTGGTTGCTTAGTAGGGAGGTGGTGAAGTGAAGGTGCGTAACGTACGCATTTCTTGTTTATGAAAACTACAATGTCTCCCATGCATACTGATCGCCATGGAAACCAGTTTCGGTGCGCAGCAAAACAAAAAGAAAAACACAAACTGTATACATGAAAACATTAAAAAGGAAAAGTAGAAAATGTTTGTGTATCTAAGCAAAAAGGTAATTGTTTGACTAAATTAAATTTATGTTAAAACGCTTATATGCAATATAAAATTTAAGATAGCCATTCCAAACAATGTGAAGTTAAACTGCGTGGCCTGGAACAAGGAAGAAGGCTACATTGCGGTTGCCGGCACTGAGGGTTTACTAAAGGTACTTAAGTTGGATCAGGGCAAAAGTAAGCAAGTGAAGACTACTTTTATTTATTGTTTATTATAAGAAAGAATTCAATGCGCAGCTGGCAATGGACAAAGTAAAGGTGGACTTGCTGCTGTTTCTAATCTGTCGATGAATCAGACACTAGATGGACACAAGGAGTCCGTAAGAGTTGTTACCTGGAATGACGTGCAACAGAAACTTACCTCATCAGATATGGATGGGGTTATAATGGTGTGGATGCTGTACAAAGGCTCTTGGTATGAAGAGATGACCAATGATCGCAAAAAGTCAACCGTAACGGGCATGTGTTGGACATCGGACGGCTCTAAAATTTGTATTGTTTATGAAGATGGTGCAATTATTGTTGGTAAGCCAAAGTTAACTAAGGTATTACATTTTCAAAATACAATGACAAACAATTTCTAGGTTCCGTGGACGGTAATCGCATTTTTGGCAAAGAGCTAAAGCATACACAACTCACTGGTGTACAATGGAGTCCCGACAACCGTTTGTTACTTTTTGCATTGGCTAATGGCGAATGCCATTTGTACGATAATCAAGGAAACTTTGCAGTATGTGCTTTAAAACAAAACCCTAAAAAAGTAATACTCATATATGTTTTTTAGATGAAGCTGGGTATACATTGCTTAAGTTTAACACAAACCCGCACATTACGCATTGCCAGCATGGCTTGGTTTAATAGTCGCGCACCCGCAAATCGTCCAGTACTCGCTGTATGTTATGAAAACGGCAATGTGCAGATCATGCGCAATGAAAATGATGAATCGCCCACCCTTTTCGACACGCTAATGCGCAACGTGGACGCCAAGTGGAATCACGATGGCACAGTTTTAGCCATTTGTGGTACCGCCATGGAGACATCGCCAATGCGCGACACAAATCAAGTTTGCTTTTATTCACCGCAAGGACGATTATTTCGTGTTTTAAAGGTGCCGGGCAGTGATATCACGTCCATCACTTGGGAAGGCAAGTCATTGCGTATCGCCATGTCGGTGGATTCATTCATTTACTTTGCAAACATACGTCCCAACTATATTTGGTGCTACTTTGAGAAGACCGTAGTGTTTCTGAACAATCACAGTAATGCACGTGAGAGTGTGATCAGCGTGATCATAACATTCTGGAACACGAAATCGAATCAAAGCTTTCTGAAAGAGGTTGAACCGACGCTTTGTATGGCGTCCTGTCAGGAGCACTGTGTTTTGGCCGTTGAATGTGTCAATCATAATACAAGGGAGGCAGCTTTGAGCGCATTGGAACGCGATCGCAAAGGGAATGGCACAGTTGAGGAAAAATTTTATCAGTTGCTGTTATGTAACTCTATAGGCACAACAGTGGATTGTGAGTTATATAACTATAGACAAATGATCGTAGAAAAAGTAAAAAAAGCTTTACAATTCTAGCTAAGTACACGAATATAAGACCGAACTTTATTGGCATTAACTCAAAACACGTCGCCATTGCTTCTAGCGATGAAATACTTGTTTGGCATTATCAAACACCAAAGGTAAATAATCTAAACAACGGTAATTCTTGTACAAGATATGCTTATTTTGCTTTACGCTAGAGTGCCTCAAATCTACACAGCATCAAGCCGCGCAAGGAGAAACGCTTTCACGTAAACGACACACCATCTGGCTTGGAGAAGCCCATAACTACAGAATTACACGCGTCCAGTAACTACAATGCAAATAATAGAAACAACAATGATCCCATCTGTGCCTTGGCTATGTCTGAGAAATTGTTATTAGTGGCGCGCGAATCGGGCGTCATTAATGAATACATTTTACCTAATGTTACCTTACGCAACCGGCACACAACACATGGCACGGTGTCCAAGATGGCCATCAACTGCAATTCCACGTTAGTATGCTGCAAGATTTAATTAGTATTTTGTATGTTATATGAACTTTGTCTATTATTTAGTCGCGCTGCTATCATTGACAAAACAGGTGTCATGACGCTGCTTGAATTAGATGATAACAGCGATACGCAATTGAACTTCAGTCGTGTCGAACGCAAAGATGTGTGGGCAATTTGCTGGGCTAAGGACAATCCGCTGTTGTTAGCGCTTATGGAAAAAACGCGCATGTACATCTTTCGCGGCCATGATCCGGAAGAGCCAATCTCTTGCTCCGGCTATATTTGTGAATTTGAGGACTTGGAAATAACAAGTGTACTGCTGGATGACATAATCAGCGTCGGTGAGACCCAGAATCCTTTAAGTCATATTATACAATTGCGCGTGAAGTCGCTACGCGATACCGATGATCTGCTGCAGCACGTGGGCTTGGAAGATGCCAAACAGTTCATTGAGGATAATCCACATCCTCGCCTGTGGCGTCTATTGGCTGAGTCCGCGCTTAAGAAATTGGAATTGGATACGGCTGAGAGTGCTTTTGTGCGTTGCGCTAATTATCCCGGTATTAAATTAATAAAACGTTTGCGTAATATAAACTCGGAAATACTGCAAAAGGCAGAAATAGCCGCGTTTTATGGTGAGTTCGAGGAAGCCGAGAAATTATACATTGATGCTGATCGACGGTAAGCTGCTGTTTGCTATCTTGCTTGAATATTGCAAAAATAATGAATATTTGTTTAGTGATTTAGCCATTGAGCTGCGTATGACGCTGTGTGATTGGTTTCGTGTCGTGCAACTGTATCGCATGGGAGGCACGGGCGTCTCTGATCAGCAAATGGAAATCGCTTGGCGCGAAATTGGACATCATTTTGCACATCTCAAGTCATGGGAGAGTGCGAAGGAGTACTACGAGAAATCGCATCATATTGACGGACTCATGGATGCCTTATATCAATTGGAGCAGTTCGATGAGTTGGAAAAATGTATTGATAAGTTAACGGATAAGAGTCCTTTATTAGCAAAACTGGCCGAAATGCTGGCATCTGTTGGTAAGCTGCGAGTAATAAAATTAACAAATTACAATAATAAACCACATAACTTCTAAGGCATGTGCGAAGAGGCAGTCACTGCCTATTTGAAACTTGGCGACCACAAATCAGCGGTTGATACTTGTGTTAATCTGCGCCAATGGGGCCAAGCAATTGAATTGGCACAAAAGTTTAAAATGCCACAGATCAATACGTTGCTCTCGAATCATGCTGCACAACTGCTTAAGGAGGGACGACTGCCGGAGGCAATCGAGTTACAGCGCAAAGCTGGCCGACATCTGGACGCAGCACGTCTACTTGTCAAACTGGCTGAACGCGAAATTGAAAAGCATTCCAATTTGCTGCGGATCAAAAAAATTTACATACTTGCCGGCCTGCTAGCTGAGGATCATCTAAAATCAATTAGCAGCGCAGAAGCGGGCTACGACATCGATCGTAATATACTACTCGACTCATTGAATCCCGAGGACACTGCACTCGTAGAGCATATCTGGCGTTGCGCAGAGGCCTTTCATTTTATGCTGCTTGCGCAACGTCAACTGCGCTTTGGCATTGTACACAGCGCTGTGATTACAGCGTTGCGTTTACGCGAGTATGAAGACGTGCTCAATGCAGAAGACATATACTGCCTACTGGCATTGGCCAGCTGCGCGGATCGCTCCTTTCGTACTTGTTCGAAAGCTTTTATTAAGCTCGAATCATTGCACACTTTGCCTGAGAAGAGATTACACGATTATGAGGAGCTTGCTGTCAGCATATTTGCAAAAAATGAACCAGTCGATAACAAAGTGGACTTAGTCGGATGTTATGTGTGTAATGCTGCTGTGCCGGAGAGGTAAGCCCAGTGGGAGTCAGCATATGCATAACGATACATTTTCGTTTTCATTTCTTTTAGTTTGCCTTCATGCACTGAATGTGGCGCAAGGTTTCCAGCCTGCATATCTTCTGGTAAACCCATAACGCAGCCAACTAGTAAGATTTGGATTTGCGCTACATGTCATCATTGTGCGGCGCCAATGGAAATCACATGCCATCGTACGTGTCCGCTCTGTCATAGTTTAATAGTATCAATGACTTTGGAAATTTAACTTGGCTAATGTAACGTAAATATATTTAATGCATTTAATCCTTTAAGTTGCACTTCTATCTTAATAAATTAAAAAATTCTTAACTCGCCTAAATACAACATACATTCAGTGTTCCATCATAAAAATGATTCGATCCTGGAATATCATTATCACTTATTGTTGTATTCCGACATCAAGTTGTCCACGAAATGCTTGTGCAACTTGCGCACTGGGTAGCACGGTCTGTGAACTGCCACGCTTTGTTTTACGCCAGATATCCCACTCAGCCGGATGCATTTTCTTTTTATGAGAATGCATGTTGGCATTGGAGTTGAAAGTGCGTGGACAGAAAGGACATTTGTATAGTGGTTCACCAGTGTGTTGCGCCATGTGCTCTTTTAAGGTAATATCTTTCTTAAAGGTTTTGTTACACTGTTCACACGTGTAGACGGTGTTCGTATGCGAATAGCGTACGTGGCTGACAAGTGCACGTTTATTTTTGCAACACTTGCCACATTCCTTGCACAAGTATTCGATACCTTCGTCGTTGTGGCGCTTCAAGTGTGCTTTTAAGTTATCGTCATCCTTGAGCCAACGATCGCAATTTGCGCGTGGACATTTTACACGTGGCCCACTGTCCTCAAAGTGCAGCCGCACATGTTTTTCGAAGACAGCTTTATCGCGTATTTCCTTGCCGCAAACATGACAAATATTCGGTGCTTTACGATGCTGCATACCGATGTGTACCTGGAGATGGTAATCGGTGGCAAAACTGTTGGAAAATTTAATCACAAAACAACAACACATGGTAAAAAAGTGCCACGTAACTTACGCATTATGCTTAGGACACTGGCTGCAGACGAACTTACGCTCTTCCAGCGGCACATGCGACGCCTCGTGCAGCTTCAAATGTAATGCACGCGAAAAGTATTTATCGCATTGGTCGCACTTGAATTTACAATCCTCTGGAGGCACATGATGCAGTAACCAATGCGCACGCAGCACACTTGAGTTAGCGAACACTTTGCCGCAATCTTTGCACCTGTATATTACAGGAAAAAAAATGTTATTAATGAGCAAGATTATATAGAACTTTTGTTACTTTATATATTCGGGGTTATGGTGTATGCGTGCATGTTCCACAAGTAAACAACGTTTGCCCAATTTTCTACCACAGCATTTGACAAAAGGCTTTATGTTGGGATGCATTTTTTTAAAGTGATCGCGTATGCCTTCGAAATTATCAGCAAGAAACAGACAAAGATCACAAGCCATAATGATGTATTTCTTGATAAGATCTTCGTCTTCTTTACAGAACGGTGGCCATTGTTGTGGTTTTTTTTTAATTGTTGCACTCGCTTTGGTAGTCAATTTTTTTCTCGGCGTTTTGTTGATCTTTTTCTGTTTGACTTTCGTCATATTTTTGTTGAATTTACTGATTTTACTAGATCGTGTAACAATAACATTGTCCTCAAAGTCTGGATCATCATCGTTGCTGTCTTCGTCCTCCTCGTCATCATCTGTATTTAAAGACGTTTCGTATGTTTTTGAATCGTCAGCTGCCGTTGATTGTTGCACATCCACAAATTCTTTTTCATACATAGCAACATCTGGTTCTTTTTTAAATATCGTTTGCGGCAGTTCCTGCTCATCCAAGGGATTACTTATGTTGGTATTCTCAAGTGCAAGCATTTCGGTAGGCAATAAAATTTCTTCGGGCCACGATGTATGAATTGGCAAAAATTCTTCTTGTTTCAACACAGGTTTCATTTCGTAACGCTTTTGTGCTTCTTCAACAAAAATATAGTATTGATGAAACTCGGATACTTGGGTCCAACAGGTTGAGCAGATAACTGTCGAAATCGCATCGTTTGGCAATGGCTAAGAAAGAAAACATGTTAATAAAATCAAAGTAGAACGAATTATTTGTGCACTTGTTACCTCAAACCAAAAGTGCTGTTTCAGCACTTGTGCAATATTGGGTTTTGTGTCAACATTATCAAAAATATCTAAAAGATTTGCCGATCCTCGCAAACAGAGGCGGCATATTTTTAAATCTAAATCCATTTATTTCACGCGAATTCGTCTAAAACAAACAAATAAATTTTGTTACAATACGTTGACATGCTAACTCGCGCAAATTTAAATAGTTTCGTTTGTGTTTTAGTGTATATGGCTTTTCGGACTGCCGTACTCGACATAAATGGCAGCACTGGCTTGTGAAAGAAAGCGCAATTTAAGAGCACAATTTCAGTGAATTTAAAAAACAAGTGAAATATCGTTACAAAAATATCTAACAAAACTAAAAAATAGAAATTCATCAAGAATATAGAATTCAGTGCTAGCAAATGAAGGTGGGTTCTGCTACTTCAGCAACTGTTGAATGAAGCACTCGAAAGAAAGAAATAGAGAAATACAAACAAAAAGAATCAATTTAAAATGGGCATGAAATATTTGTAACAAGTGCATCATGATCTCAAGCAAAGTGCTCACTTTGATTATACCAGGTCAGTTAGCTTGCCATCTTACTCCAAAAACAAGTTCTCTAAGGAATACTTGATGAAGTATTTCATTAAATTACTATTATTAGCATAAGACATCGATTTCAGACACTCGATGTAGTTCCAAAATCTAATGCTCCATAAATTAAAAATCGTATACATTTACAGAAGACAGTATTAATCGAAAATTTAGTTTGCTGATTTTGTAGAGTATATGTAGAATACAATCATTTGAAGTTTTAGTACCATTTCATATTTTGCATGCGATCTCATTTTTAAGAGACTTGCGCACCTAGATAAGAATCAAAGGCACATTTTATGGCTGTCATAATAGTTTGTATATTTACGATTACATATTAGATACCATTTTTACAGTATAATCGCTTTTAATTTTTTTTTTTATCGGCACACACATTGCGATCAGTAATTATTTAACAGTTATTTTTGTCCCATATCAGCTGAATAATCACTTCACGATAAAGACGTATTTTTCATCTATGTTAGGAAATGTGTAGTCAACTGCCAAACTGTTCTTATATTGCTTTAGTAAACATCATCGTTGACCTCTTTTAACAACAATAATTCATTTAATCCTACGTTATGCTCCTTTAGACTTTCTGCAATTACATGATCCATTTTCTGTATAAGCTCCAGCGAAAGATCGTCTTTGTGCCCATTTACTTTGCCTTTGCGAATGAAGCTGGAATTATTGCTGTCTATGTACCAGAACATGAATAAATATTAGATATAAACAAATACTTACTCAATCGGTGGCATATTGTCCATATTTTTGCGTATTCGTGCGATTTCATGTAAGTGATTAGTTGCGGGATTTTCTGTTAATAAAAGAAAAGCTAATTCTTCGAACTGACTTCTTAAGTACACTTTACTCACTTTTCATTTCCTCAAAGGAGAGATGTTTTAACATCTGTTGCATTTGCTGGTCATTTATTGTTTTTCCTAAGAAATGACAAACGTCTTGTATTACTTCAGCCAGGTTCAGCTTCATGCGTTCGTAGGAAGTATAATAGATCCAAGGTTCGTTGCGAAGTTGATAAAACTCCGTGACATGATCAAATGGCAAAGAGGAGTGTAGAGTGTGCTCCATATAATCCGTAATAAATTCTTCAACAGTCTTGCCCTTATTGCGACCAAATATCAACCAATGATAATGCAGTGAGACCCAGGAGTCTTTAGGATTCCGATAAACATAGATCACTTTTGGTTTTTTTTGCCATAACTGCTTAGGTAATAAAGGTAATGGCAGGTGTGATTTAATGAGGCGTGGGGATTTCAAATTTTTTATTGAGATAAATGCGCGACTGACATCTCTGCTTTCCTTAAAATCACGTCTATGATGTTTGTTAATAAATAAGGTTTAAAATTAAATTTATAATGTTTTTTTATACATTTTACTTACTCAAGGCCCACGGATCGGCACTCTAAGAGTTCGGCTTTTGCCGCCACAAAGTCAAAATCGTTCATGACCAACCAAGTTAGTTCCTGCATCCAGGTAGTTCCACATTTCGGCAATGTCACTATCCAGACATCGCTCTCGAAAACTTCAAATTCATGTATTAAACGGCAAAACTCCGTTGCTGGTTTAAAGAAAAAACATTTTCGTTTGCTCCAGTCTTTGTCAAGCAAATCGCTGGGGTAACTTGCCGGCACGACTTCTTCTTGTTCCATGTTATGAGTAACTGACAAAGTCAAAAAAGTATTTTTTCAGAATTGGTATAAACTGAACTTATTCTCTATACTGTTGTTGTTTTTGTTGTACTATATCATTCAATGCGATAACACTGTTTATGTTTATACCCTGTACCAACAAATGGTAAATGGTATATTAAAGTTGTGCAAATGTATGTAACAGGCAGAAGGTGGCGTGGCAGACCCCACAAAGTATATATATTCTTGATCAGCATCGAAAGGCGAGTCGATCTAGCCATGTTTGTCTGTCCGTATGAACGCACGGATCTCGGAAACGGTTAGACCTACAATCATTAAATATAAGTAGCATGAAGACTCTTCTAATCCATAGGCATATCGAGTTTATTTATTTTTTTTCGATATTCAACCTATAACATATAGCTGCCATAGGAACGATCAGCCGAAAAACCAGATTTCCTGACCGAAACCCTTTTGTTTTTTAAGATATCGTTTCCAAATTTTGGATTTGATCATTCTAGCTAATGTCGAATCACATATATAAATATTATGTACATCGGTTTACTATATCATATAGCTGCCATAGAAAATATCGGCCGAAAAACAACATTTATTGAGAAAAACTTGTTTGTTTATTAAGATATCGTTACCAAATTTTGGATTTGATAATTTTAAGTAATATCCAATATTATTCCTGAATTTTTTTGAAATATTGAAGCAACAAAAAAATATTCAGTTTTGAATTGGGTACAGGGTTTTCTATAGTCGGTACTGGAATGATTGCTCTCTATGTACCAGAATATGAATAAATATTAGATATGAATAAATATTTACTCAATCTGTGAAAAATTGACTGTACTTATGCGCAAACGTTCGTTTTTGTATAAGTGTTAAGTTGTGGGATTTTCTGCAAAAAATAATATTTTATCAGCGAAATGACTTTTTAAGTACACTTTACTCACTTTTCATTTCCTTAAAGGAGGTTGATCTTGCCCTCATCATTGCGACCAACTTCAACCCAAGAGTCCCAAGAGTCTTTGGGATTCCGATAAATATAGATCACTTCTGGTTTTTTTTCCATAACTGCTTGGGCAATAAAGGTAGTGGCAGATGTGATTTAATAAGGTGAGGGGATTGAAAATTTTTTATTGATTCAAAGCAGCAACTGGGATCTCTGCTTACCATGAAGTCAAATCTGTGGAGGACGTATTTTAATCTAATTAAAACATTTAAAATGTATTAAATTTATATTGAATATACACAAGGAACACCGATCGTAATTCTAAATATTCGACTTTCGCCGCCACAAAATCAAAATCGTTAATTACCAACCAAGTTAGTTGCTGCAGCCAGGTAGTGCTGCTTTTTCCAATGTGACTAACCAGACACCGCTTTTGGACACCTCAAATTCATGTATTAAACGGCAAAAGTCTGTTGGTTGTTTCAAGTAAAAAACATTTCCGTTTTTTGCAATCTTTGTCAAGAAAATCGCTAGGATAACTTGCTGGCTCGACTTCCGCTACTTCCATGTTGACAAAAGAAAAAATTAATTAAATTTAATTTAAAAAATATTTATAATTGCATTTTGCTGTTGGTCAAGGCAAAAATCTTTCTATCATCGCTTGGCATTCAATTGTCTCGAAAAGATCGTCGCGGGGTCAGTTATTAGATTATTTTGAAATATACGGGTTTGATCATCTAGCAACGGTTCGTCGGCACCAATGTTAAACTATTTTTGATATTGACGTCATTTTCGTTTTATTCTTAGTATTTGATTATTTTTTTAATATTTTATTTTTTTTTTTTTTTATATTCTGATTATTGTTTTTGTTTTGTCAAAAATAGCTAATGCGATCTTCACACTTAGTTCTAAAAATTAGAACCACGCAGCAAAAGAACACGAAAAGAAGAACTCTAAAAAAATTATAACTTTTAGAGGGCTAAGGCCGGTCAGTGCTGGCTGGTGAAAGATTAGTTTTCAGGCTTCGAAGGCGTGACAATGCGCCAATTGCATAACCGGTGACATTGAATTGTAAAAAGCAATTGAAACGCATTTCAAGTTACTTCCAAGAAGTATTTGAACAACGTCTCTGAATTAAATGTCAATGTACAGGTAATCCCCGTATAACGCGGCACTTTTACAACGCGATTTAAAAAAAATAATTTGGTGTCAGTATATTGCGAAATTTCGAATTGTATAACTTGTATATGAAAGCTGTGTCTGCTATAACACGGAACACATAAAGCGGCATTTTCCTGGAACTTAATCACCGCGTTATACGGGGGTTACCTGTATTTATAACGTAAAATTTTTATGGTTGCATATCAAAGAGCTTTTCGACTAGCGTATGTACAATTGCAGTTGTGATAAAAGAAATTTTAGAGCGTAGCGAAGAGTTAAAAGCTTCAATACACAGTTATGTATATTCCGGTTTTCATATAAATTGTGTAATAATTTGTTACCCAAATTTTAAACTTGAATTTTTGTGAGATGAATGGGTAAGACTTCCTGATATTAGAATTTCATGAAACTATGTTGAAAAGCTCTTTGCTGTGAAAGCAAATTTGTATGTAGCACGTTTGTAAAAATTATTATTATAATCAAGGTCCTAAATCATGGAACATATACGCTGAGGGATTTTAAATTAAATTGAAAAGACAATGCAATGCAATGCAACTCCTCTATGGAAACTATGTACTCGCACAAAACTTCGCGACCGTTGGTGTTCAGTTATGGGAAATTTTACTGTACCCATTTTGAAGCACAATGTGCGCAGCTCTCTTCTAGGAAAAAAAGTTGTAAGCATTTGATTTTGGTAAGCGAGGTGAGGTGTAGGACAGGCAACGATTTGAGGTGCACAAAACATATGTGTCTGTAATTTGTGTTTGGGTGCATGTGGCATTTTTGTTTGGTTTTACTTTGCAAGACATTGCATGGGAAAACCCCAGCAGGTTTTTACATTTTTGTTGGCTTTCAGACACTTTGAAAAATTTTCGAACCGAATTTTTGTTACTCAATTTTCGAAGGTTTTTTGTGGCATATTTCTAGGCTATCTGTTGCCTAGTGTAAATTAGTCTAGAACATTTTCGTGTGATAAATTTGCAATTAATTTGTAATTTTATATTTGAATATTTAACCTTTTTCCAAAATATGCAAATTCTGCAAAATTTGCGTTTACATAAAATTACAATTGTTAGAAAAAAGAAAACCGACTATGGCATATTTTTCACTTACAAAAGAAATTTCGTTCGTTTATTAAAATTTTAACTTAGACATTTTATTATTATTTTGATTTATTTTTAATTTGATATTTTGAACTAAATTACAATGTTTTTACATATTTCTTTAGAAATGTGGATGTACTATGATGAAGTCGTAACAGCGACATTGATTTATGCTTAACTTACACGTAGAAATAAAAAGTAATAGTAACAAATAAAAACGCATTCATGTGTGAGTTTTATAATTCAATAACGGAAAAGGGGCATGTGCAGCAAAAGGTTATCGAATTACAAACGTCAGTAGCCACAATCCAATGACCAGCATGTTGAGTGCGGATTGCACGTACGAGTGGAGCGAAACTGCTTCGCACCAGATATGCAATCGAATTGGCTGACTAGTGCGCAAATTGCTCGGAGCGGAGCAAGTTTTGGAAGAGGTGATGCACGGGTGATGCACGAAAGCTAAGGCATGTACAATGTGTTATGTTGACGTGAATACAATATGACAATGACAACAACGACAACAACAATAGCAATAATGATAATAATTATAAGAATAATAATAATAACAATTAAAGGCTAAATGCTTAATAATGAAATTAATGCTGCGACTCCACCTGCGTGGAATTGCGCTTGGAAAGGTTCGGCTTCTCGGGTGGATTGTTCCAAGGCTGCACACTGGCCTTGCCAAAGATGATGAACAGCAAATTGCCCACAAAGTAGAAAGCGCCCGCTATGAAGAAGATTATGCGCCATTCCTCAGGATCGTGCTGCATTGTGTAATTGAAAAGAAAGTTTATTAAGGAATATGCACTTTTTTTTTTGTAATTTTGCTTTAAAACTAACCTCATCGGTTATTATGAAACCGACAATGAGCGGCGCAATGATGCTCATAATGTTGGCAACGCAATTCGTAATACCCATGAGTATGCCAGCGAAGTTCGGCGACAGATCAATGTGATTCATTTGGAAGCCCAAGTAGGTGGCAGCATTAATGCCCACGGTGATGGTCAGCAGTATGACAGCCAGATTCGTTTGATCCGCGCCCACATAGCCGAGACAGATCAACGAGACCATGGGTATCCAGGTGCCGATGGTATTGAACAGCTTGCGGCTGACCACAGTCGATAGGCATTTGTATTTGTTGACCTGCGCCGATATGGCCGAGAAAACAAAGCACATCACGAACATGGCCAGATAGGGCAGTGACGACAGCAGCGCATTCGCCTTGATGTCCTTGCCCAGCACGTTCTTCATGTACGATGGCAATTCGGTCAGCAGCGTCCAGAAGCCCCAGTTGTGTGAGGCATGCGCACCCACGAGCACCAAGAAGGGCATCGAAGTGGCAAAGCTGAGCCAGGGTGTGGACACCGGTGCCTTGGCTTCTTTTTCGGCATCTTCGCTGATCGAAGTCACAATAAGATTCCTCTCTTCGGGTGAGATGCTCTTGTGTTCGGTTGGCGAACTGGAGCCCCATATATAGAAGATAACCGCCCACACAATGCCAATGCCACCGGAAATATAGAAAATACTTGGCCAACCCAAGGCCGACGAGGCGATCACACCGCTGGTCGCTAACATCACAAGTGTGCCGAACTGGCTGCCGGCATAGGCACAAGTGCCCAATGCGGCGCGTTCACTCGGCGGCACCCACTTGGACAGCAGTGTGTGCGCCGATGGAAAGACCACGCCCTGGCTGAGACCCTCGACAACGCGCAGCGCGCAAACCAGCTCCCAGCCACCGATTTTGGCGAATATCGGCGTCAGTATATTCAGCACGGCGCAAACCGATAAGCCCGAAATGATCATAATCTTGCCGCCGAACCTTCGCGCCAATTGACCGGCTGGCACCTGCGTGAAAACGTAGCCCCAGAAGAAACTACTGAGCAGCAGTGATTTCGTCTTGTCCGACCAATCGAATTCCTGCAAAATTATGCAACGCGAAAATCAATGAATGCCACATTATTGTCATCGCTTAAATCGTTTCGCTTACATCGAAGTTTGGATTGGCTGAGTTTTTGTCCGTCATGGCGACTATGGCCACCGAGAGGTTCACACGCTGTGCATAGGCCACCGACAGACCGAAGAAGAGCAGCAGTATTTGCAAGTGACGTATGCCCAATAAAGGACCTAAAATCAACCAAAAAAAAAAAGCTTATAAATAAATAATACAAGGTACGTGCATATATTTTTTATATTAGACATATATATATATATATATATTTTATATATACATATGTACATTGAAACATTGGATCTGTTGTTTTCACAAATTTCTCAAGCAAATCGCAGCAACTTAAGTTGAGCGCATATTAACTTTAACTAATTTGATTTGGTTAACTCGCTTCCTCGCACATAATCTAGAGACTCTTGACTGACATTTTGCAACGATCTCTTGTGTGCCCTTTTAGCAATCAATATTCAATAGTTTCGTTATCAGTTGACGTGCGCTTTGTGTGTTTGTGTGTGTGTTTATGTGTGTGTTTAATTAACATTCGCGTATTTATGCAATCGCACTCAGACTCAACTCTATTGCACTTAATTACGTATGCAAAGAATTGTTTTGAAGTATTCTATTAATAAAAAAAAAAACAAAAACAAAAACAATAACAAAAAAACAAAAACAACAATAAAAAAAAAATAAAAAAAAAAACAAAATACAAATATTGTATAACATTCTCAGGCGTTAAGTTAACATAATCAGCATTGCCCACATCACTATCAGCTGGCACACCCTTTGCCTCTCTGCCTATCTGTTGCCCGCTGCCCGCTGCCCGCTGCTGTTGACACGCTTCGTCTCGCCTCGCCACGCAGTTCGCTGCTATTCTGTGGCAGCGTCAACCAGAGACAGCCGCCAGCATTGCCGCCTTTTCATGTTTTATCTTGCAGACAATGTTGATAAGCATAGGTTTCGGTTTGCTTAGCTAAAAACAGTCTTTAATTATTTTAATGTATTATATTTTAATCAACATTCATGCGAGTGCCCGAAAAAATTCCACGCACAGTCAGCAGCGAGCAGCGAGGAGCGTGCAGCGCACTCACAATCTCGTTCCCAATAGTGTCTCAGTGTCAGTGTGTGTGATTCAAGTGTCGACCATAACTTAGCGAAATGAATTATATGCAAGTTTATTGGCCACATATGCACATATGCACATATATAGTTCATTCAATGTTTGCTTAATGATGCGGAGAAGAGACAGCAACAGCAGGTAGCTGGATTAGCTGTTTCTTGCTTAAACTTATTTAGCAGAGCAAATGTGACGTGCAGCGTTTTAGCGTTTGACTGATAATCTTGATTATGTGCTAAAGCAAACCTTTTGCTATTTTTAACTGTCAACTACAGTTGAGTTGACATGTGCATACAGTTGAATGCACACACACACACACACACACACACACACTTCTCACACTCTGTTGACACACCCCCAGCGAAACAAGAGGCTCGTTACTTGATGTCTGATATTCTATATAAATATACATACATACACATGCACATACATACATATACATACATGCACAACACATTATCAAAGCTCTGTGCGCACTTAACTGATAAAGGTTACAAATGCCTCGAGAGCAGCGTTAAAAGCTGAAAAGCTTCAAAGCGCAATAATCTCAAAAGGCCGCCAAGGGGTGACCGCAGCGTGTTCATTTACACTTAGGCAAATTCCTGGCTTTTGCTTAGTTGGCTGGAACGGCTTTATCAGTCTTGGCCTTAACTTACAGTGCTTTTGAATGGTTCAAGCATAGAATGCTGTACCAATGAGTTGTCTCAATGATTTGGCATACAGCAAAACTAAGTGCCCAGCACGGTGTGAAAAACTGCGTCGTGGCAGATAATTAGGCCAGCAGAGCCCACACAGACCACAGCGTCTGCCAGAGACATGCCTGGCACGGCTGCACATGTGCACTCTCGCAGCAATGCCCAGCAAGAGAGTTGCAGCGTCTCGTCTGAGCCAGTTGCTCAATTCTATTTGAATGGCAATTGAAAGTCCTGCAGTGCAAGCTTGCCTTTGTGCAGCTAAGAAGCAGCAAAATGAATTTGAAATTTTTATTTTTTATATATAGACGACACCTTTTGACTTTTTCGATGTCTAATATAATGAGTTTCTGTGCAAACGCTTGCAAAATTCATTGTCACTGCGAAATGACTTTTTTAATCACATTTTAATGTTGTTTGCATTCTTTACTAAGAAATAATAATTCTTAATTGTTTAACAGTAACAGCAAATGTCAGTAAAAAAACAAAAATAATAATAACTAAGAAAATCATTACGCAGCATAAATATAACGATTTTTAATTTATTGCATTTTCTGTTTTGTTTTTGCTTATTGAAAAATTTGTATTCCATGTCATGTTTGTTTGCTTTGCATTTTAACTTAATTAGAATTCGCAATTATAAATTCACAAAAAAAAAGAAATAAAAAGAAAAAAACAAAACACACACACTCCCTGCTTTTTGTAACAAAGTGACAATTTTGAAAATTTTGCTTTACATTTTGTTGTTAATTACAAAAAAAAAAAAATCTAATTCGATCTTTTAATGTCGTTTGCTTCATTTACTAAGAAATAATAATTAATTAAAAGAAAATTGTATAAAAATTAAAGGCATAAATATTGATAATATATTTTTTGAAAAATTTATATTTCTTGACATTATTTCTATAACACAATAACAAAACCACAGAACAAGAAACTTAATTTAAAAAAAATCTAAAAATTATTACACACACCTTCTGTATCAAAACGACGATTTTTCACCATTTTATTGAATTTCTTCTAATTACTGAATGAATTAAAAAAAAAAAGTTCTCTTGAAATACTTGTGCGTAAATTTGAAAAAGGTTTTGGTTTTGGAAAAACTAATCAATGAAAATTTGTAGCACCGTTCAGCGCAGAGTCCATGCACTAACTGATGGATATTTGAAAAGGCATCTTAAAAAACTTGTATTTAAGGTTTTGAAAACGTAACGAAAACGATTTTTCTATTGAGATTGAGATTAAATGCGGAGAGGCACAACGCCATGCACTGCTCATGTGCACGTGTCTGTGTGTGTATATGTGTCTCCGTGCGTGTGTGTGTATGTGTCTGTGTGTGTGTGTGTGTGTGTGTGTGTGTGTGTGTGTGTGTGTGTGTGTGTGTGTGTGTGTGTGTGTGTGTGTGTGTGTGTGTGTGTGTGTGTATGCAGGCACTTGTACTTATTACGATTTTAAGTTTTACCTGCACAGCTAACTGCCACTTGTTGTGCGGGTGAGGCGGGCGGTTGTCTGTGGTGGGGGAAGGGGTTAGGGGTTTCGCTAGGCTGGTCGCACAAGCGATCACTTCTCCTAGCTTATCAATGGCGCATAAGTTTCGCTTATCAGCCACACTTAATCAAAGTCGCACTTTAAGCGTTGTCGCTTAATATTTGCTCGAGTTCAGTGGTTCGGTTTTTTTTCTTATTTTTTTTTTATTTTTCTTTTGGCTACTTCTAATATTAGATTTGAACTGACATTACACGTAAGCAACGATCAATGTCCATATAGGCAGCTATCGATCAATGTCAATGTAGTTTGACGCTGCTACGTAGGCAACTTTGATTATTTTTAATAATGATTTGTCTGCCGTTGTTAATTTTATTGCATTATGCGTCGGCTACAGATAATTTTTGTTGCTAAATCTACACAAGTTTAAATTCCAAGATTTATGTAAGTTTGATACGCAATTTTAATATTCAATTGCTTGGGGTAATATTTTTTTTTTTTTTTGTTTCGACTTACAAAATAACAGCAAAATTCATAATGCTCGCACATATCTGGCATATTGCATACCCTTTAGTATTTTCAAAGCTTTCGAAGAGCAGCAGAGCTTTTCGTTTGTTGTGGTTATGAAAGCTTGCCTTATCATCTGTCATTGTATGCAGAGTGTCAGCTTTATACTTATTATACCGACAGTTTTGTAGCAACTGAAAATTACAACAAATTTATTTATTTATTTATTGCAAAACCGGCAATGAGCAGCCAATTTACATTTACGAACATCATAAAACGTAAAAACTTTAAGCAAACACGATTAGAAGTAAAGTTTGATTATTAGTGAGGTATTCAAGAATTTCAGAAGAGTTAAAAAAGAGAGTCTGTAGAGTACAGCTGATATAGAGTATTATAACTAGAACAGATTAATCATAACGGTTGGAAAAGAGCCCAATCAGTTGAGCAACGTGAATGAAATCACATACGAAAGTTGCGAGTGGGTCTAGAAGGGATGGAAAAGTTAAGTAAGTGTAGCCGATAGTTGACCAAATCTCACCAGGATTAAGCCTATAAGGAAAAACCACACCGTGGCAATTACTGCGATTCCAGTTTAGTTTCTATATATATGCCTTATATATTCTGATTTTAAAACGAATACTGTAATAGTTTAATTTTTTAATATTATTTAAATGTTGTTTCTTTGTAAATTTATTTTTATTTTATTTTGTTTTTTTTTTTTCTCTCGCAATTGATGAAAATATGCTCTTCTTCCAATATCTGCTTCGAAAATGTAGCAACCCCATCATAGTAACGATATTAACAAAGTTGGGTTTCTCTTTATCGTACGATGTATACCAGTTCAGTGCAGCCCCGTTTAATTGCATTTTCCGCATAAATGCAAAACATGTGCATTTTCTTATTCATATAAATTTTTCATCGAAAATTAATCCCTTATACGCAAATCGCTTATATGCATTTTCTGCATAATAGCAATCAGTTACCATCGTTTGAAAATTAAATTTCATACAACTCTGATTGTAAAATGCAGCGCCATCTACTTTTGGCTTTTAACTTCATCGATCGTGAGCATGATTTCACAAACTCATAGCACAGTTTATCGAAGATCAGTAATCGAAGAAAAACTAGTCGAAGGAAATTGTTATCGGATAAATTTCTTGTCTGTGTCCTCCAGCCACAATTTAATTTTGTATTTGATTAATATGAAATAAGTGTACGACTGTGGACTTTTTGTGTTATGTTTGAAAAAAAAAATACTGTAATGGACATTTAATAACATGAACTAACAGTCAAGTAAAAAAAAAAGACTACAGGTTTTCCCATCGAATCATTTAATATGTCATTTATATTAAATCTTATCAAAATCATATTAATTATAATGATAATAAGTAAGAAGAAATTGGTGTCTTCAAGGAAGGAAAAGGTTTCGTCATGTTCAATGAATTGCAAATCAAGTCTAAAACTTATTTTCTGCATGCGATAAATCACAAAACTGCTAATAATTTTTTATATTAGCAAAAACAAAAAAAAAAACAATCACTCACAAATTTTTATACATAATCGTCGTTGAATCTGTTTGCGTGCTTTTTGGTTATATGTGAATTTGAGTGGGAAGGGAAACCCAAATATATATCTTTAATATTTTGAGGGACAGATTGATCAATGATTAAAAATGTTATTATCTTTAATTGTTGTTTGAATATTTGTTTTAAAGTTTTATGTATAAAATTTAAACTATTTATGTCTGTGAACTTGATTGTCATTCTTTTTTATTAAAATAAATAAATAAAATGATGTGCCTTTGAACTGGTTCAATTATTTGGATCACGTGTCCGTTTATTATGGTTTCACCTCTTTTAAAGTTTCTTCTATGAGAATCTCACTTAAAAAAAATAATAATTAAAATAGCAACTCATTAAACTCGCGTCTTGACTATGGCGAGTATATACATTTTTAAATCTACTAAGTTCACTGATATGCCTACAAATCTTTGTTTAAAGATGAAACTATCTCATCAGAGTCTTCTTTATTTCTTTTTAAATGCTACTCACATATAATTATTAAATAATAAATAATAATTAAATAAGGAGTATAAATCTTAAAAATTGGTATTACTGATAAATGTTTGGGGAATTGTACCCGATTCAAAATTCAATAAATTATTTTTCTGTTAAGTTTTTGGTATTAATTAACGATATCGATAAGAAGCAAAATATTGTTTCTTAGTGCAAGTAACTTTTCAGCCGATTGTTCCTATGGCTGCTAAGTATATGTTTTATTAAACCGATATATATCACATTCAGGTATATGACAGACAGACGGACATGGCTAGATCGACTCGCCTTTCAATGCTGATCAGCAATATATATACTTTGTGGGGTCTGCCACGCCTTTTTCTGCCTGTTACATACATTTACATAACTTTAATATTCCCTTTACCATTTTTGGTACAGGGTATTAAAATGTTTCACCGACAGCAGGATTTGATCTCAGTACCAGCGAAATGCTAATGCGGCCGCTTTAATTACTGCGCTGGACTATGTAAGCAAGGAATTGTACACTTATAGTTGTATGTGTATGTGTATGTGTAGTTTTTCAGAACATTTTTGTAAACAAAGCGGATGTTACAGATAGTCCAACTTAAAGACATATTAAATGCCATAAAATAAAAAAAACAAGTACTTGGGAAATGTGGAATATAATAATGACAAGTTGTAAGCAATTTTGATGTTTCACAAGATAATAACAAAAACAACAACAACGGGTAATTCCATTCTATATCTGATTTTTGCGTAAATCAGACTTATTGCGTATAATTTATGTTGTGGAGCAGTTAGCTTACTTCGGTTTACTTTAGTGTTATTTTGTTTTCATTCGCAATAAGAATTGTTATCTGAAGGCGAGCAACCCACTTGCAGCAAAGATGGCCATGTTATCAATAAATTTGATTGACATTGCCATCAGATGTTAAGTTTTTAGCTTGAATGCTACATAAAACGTAAACCTGAATGACTTAAACAAACGACGGCCTACTTTGACAATCGCATGTAAAACTTATGATTTATGGGAAATACTTGAAATGAAACCGACTCATAACAGAACGTCATAATTATCTTTACCAATATTTGCAAAGCAAATTTTTATATCTATTCGAATTTGAGTGTTTACAATGATGGTCACATACATATTTATATATGATGAAATATACACACATACATATAGACATATACTATATATCTATATTAAAATTGTTTACTCAAACGTAGTTTATTATGTTGAGATCATGTAACGTTCATTTTGCTTATGCAGTTTTTTTGAAATTCCGCTTCTACAATTGACACTTGCATAATTTCAATTTCTTATTATTATTATAAATACAAGGAAAAACATGAAATTTATAAACGAAATTAAGGAAAAATAAATATAAAGATATTTATTTATAGCTGCACGCATAGTTAATATTGTCAACAAGAAGTTAATCACACAAAGTGTGCTAAATAAATGGCCACGACTGTATATGCACACGCGTGTTTATTATGCGGTGTCTTCGAAATCAAAAGTAATACATATTAGTGATTATGTTAAAAAAAAATAAACAACATTTTACATTATTTTTAAAAAAGGTCAATGTGTGTAAGAAGTTTTTGAATGTTAAGACATAAAACGAATCGCATGCAAATAAAAGGGATGCAAATGTGACATTCCTTTGAATTCGATTTCAGTTGCAATTTATTTAAATAACGATTAAAATTAAACATTTGAAATGCAATTTGTTTAAGCTGCTGTTGGATATCTGCTTTCGAGTATGTTTATACATATACGTAATTAAAACAGGGTTGGTGTTTTTTCTTTTTTTTTACAATAATTATAAACAAAATCAAGCTGCGTTTATGTGAAACCGATTCAATTGTTACATGCCATTGCATGCATATTTGAGTGCATTGTTCTCGTTTTGTTTGCTTACATTAACTTAAACAAAAAAAAATTAAATAAATAAATAAAACCAAAATGAGCAAAAGCAGAGCGTTTGGAACGGCTTATATTGGCATACCATAATCGCCTAGTACTGCCCCATAGGTAACTTATGGCTGCGGCTATACTATGCATGCATGCAACAGTGCAAAAGAGCGACTGAGACAGACTGAGTAAATTGTTCACATCGATGTGTGTATGCATGTATGTGCATTGTGTTTGCAATGGAATGATTATTGTATGGATTATTGTGTGCACAAAACATCATTTGCAATTAAATAAAAAACGCTTCTAATAGTTATTGTTTAATTTATTCACCTATTGGCATGTGCCTCCTGCAAATGTTTATCGTATTGAATATGAAACAAAAACAAAAAAAAAAAAACAGAAACCCGAGAATTCTGCGTACATTGTACGTGTGTCAAATCATCAATGTCGAAGTTGTTGCGTATTTTTCCTTTTGTTGGCCATCTAATCAAAATAAAAAATAACTTTGGATTTTATTGTCATGCTTAAGTGGCAACGACACAACGTAAGCACTTGTTCCTTGTGACAATCCGTGTGGAGAGTCATGCCACTTGTTTACAAGTGTTTTTTTCTGTTTTATTCAGTTTTTCTGTTTTTTTTTTTTTTTTTTTTTTGGAGCAAATTACAGTTGTGCGCTGATAACTGCATTGATGTGATATGGTGGCATTGTTCAAATCGGTTTAGTTTAGTTTAGTTTAGCTTGTGTCTGTGTGGTCGATCAAACTGTTGTGCGTGTGTGTGTGTGTGTGTGTGTGTGTGTGTGTGTGTGCTATCATTTAACGGCTGCGTGCCAGCCTGTTCATGCCTTGTGCCGGCGCCAGGCGCTTACCTTGCGCGTGCGCATGACGAAAGCCACTGGCAGGGCGACAAAAAGCGCTAATAAATTTGAATAAGTATAAATTATTACTAGCACAATTTTTTTTTTTTTTTTTTTTTGTTATGCTATAATTTACTTAACATTGCGAGTTTCAAATAACAACAACACAGAACACGCTTTTGCAGCATTTATTGCTTTTAGAGACGGCAGATTTTTGCCAATTATTAAACAGCAAAGCAAATTAAATGCAGCAAATATTCCTATTCATCATAAACAAAAAAAAACTAAATAACTTCAAAGAAACTAGTGCGTTTTAAGAAGAAAACAAAAAAAAAAAAAATAATAATGAGAAAGAAAAAACAAAAAAAAAAAAAAAAATAACAAAACCCAAACCGGTCAACATAAAACTCTTGAGTACATTTTTCTCGCTTACTTTATAGTCAAGCAGGAACATATTCGCTTACTTATTTCCAATATAGCACAATGCGAAAAAATTTAATAGAAAAAAGAGAAAAAAAAAATTGGAGAAAAAAAAAAACTAAGAAAAACACAATTTTTATTTATGTTTTTGCCGTATAAGTCAGTATCAGCAGCACAACACAAGCCAAAGTGAGTTTATTACCCAGTCTGTCACTCACTTGGGCACTAATTGTCAGTCAGTCTACTGCCTGACCCAATGCAGGGGCCAGCCAATCGCTGGCGGGGCGAACAACGATGTTCGTCTAAACGCAGGCCTTAACTCATTAGCGCACAAGCCGCATTTAACTAAACTGGATTTGGATAATAAATTATATATATATACTATATTTATATACAATATACAATATTGATCAGCTGTTTCACAGTTGTTGTTCTTTTTTTGTTTTGTTTTGTTTGTTGTTGCTGTAAATTTTGTGTTAAACGAATGTGCAAAACTTATGCTTTGCCGTTCCTTTGCTCAAAACTTCGTTTTTTTTGTTTTTCTTTTTTTTTTTAATAATTGTTTTGATATTTGTTTTCCCCTTTTTTTTTTGTTTTTTAATATAAACATAAGCCTGCACTGAATTTAGTTGCAATAGCAAAAAAATTTGCATTTGAAACGTACTTAGAACACTTATGGCTTTCTACACACTTTTCTTTCGCTTGCTTTTCCTATATGCAACTGTTTCCCGTCTGACGAGTGAGAGCAAGTTCATATTACCCATTTTGTAAAGTTTGTAATAATTTGATGACGCTCGGTTTCTTCTAGTGTACACACAGTTACACAAGCAGCATAATATGTAATTTGCAACAAAACTTAAACATT
>JBAMBQ010004930.1:0-101820 GCA_037044495.1 Stegana nigrithorax
GTCATTCAGAATCGAGATCGAGTGGCCCGATGTGGCGAAATTGCCACAAACACTTTGCATACACAATCAG
The DNA here is from genome assembly GCA_037044495.1 of Stegana nigrithorax. Lineage (NCBI taxonomy): Eukaryota > Metazoa > Arthropoda > Insecta > Diptera > Drosophilidae > Stegana > Stegana nigrithorax. The sequence goes on from JBAMBQ010004930.1 coordinate 71, forward strand.
CAGCATTGAAAACCCCTCACGATTGAGTGCTTCTGACGAGAATGCTGCTGCAACTTACAATCCGACGCCTGCTGACTGCTGACTGCTGCCTGCTGCCAGCTGCCTGCAACCCCACCCCACTGCCCGCACTACCCGCACTGCCCGCACAGTCCGCACAGCCTAACGGCTTACGGTTGACTATATGCGCATTTGTGTGCAATTGTTAGTACTCAAATCAACTTCTGCTAGCATTTGCCTGCAAAAATACGAGTAATGTCAAAAGAAGTAATTGAAAATATATTATACTCTTGTATATATGGGAAAATTTTTATTTTTCGTCGACCCATTCAAATACAATTCAAATAAAAAACCCGCCCAAAGGCAGATGTGCAATCAATGCAATGCTGTGCGCTCCTCGCGTTCTGCCAGATGCCCCCCACGCCACTCCACTCCACACCATCCCTCCGCGTATACATTTTTGCTTTTGCATTTGCGTTTGGCGTTTGGCAGCGGACAATGTAACTCTCCCGCTGGCAAAATTATTCGACGCACTCAGTAAATTTTTAACAAGCGTTAAGTGAATTTTATCCCTTTGGCAAATAAGCCTGCTGTGTTAATTAAATGTACGCTGCCGTTTTTCATTTATTGCAATATCAGACAATTGTTGTACGAAACTCTGCCATGATTTCAACGAAAACATTCGCAGCTAATTCACAAACACTCAGTGAACCAAAGTTTAACATGAGTCCGGACAACTAGAAAAATCACGATTTCTTATATAATACTAACAAATTCAAGAATCAGATCGTGGCAATATGACGTCTCTAAACTAGCAAAGATTTGACTAAATATAAAAAAAAAAATGCTGGACATATTTACATGCCTATGTAATCAAGTGTATATAAATACGGGAACAGCCTTTTTTAGGAATTAACGAGTTTTTCGTGGAATTTTAGAGATTTCGATTTAACGAGGTTTAAAAAAGAAAAATACATTTCAGTTGGTTTTCACAAATTGTGAAAATTAAACAGTAAGGCGACATGAAGGCCACAAAATTCTCTACAAAAATTAATGGTATTTAAACTGAAAATTATATATGTATTTATTTTTTTTTTTTTTGTGTTTAACGTTTAGCATTACGAATTATAAGAGGTTTTAAAAAATATATTACGATTTAAATGAGGTTTTATGTTCATTGAATTGCAAATAAAATACGATTTAACGAGGGGACCAAATTGTATGGAAATTTTACGAATTAACGAAGCTTTTTCAAGGGACCACCAGCAGTTTGTTACGAATTATTGAAGTTTTCGATTTATAGGAATACGATTAATTGCGATTCGACTGTATAAAGCTTTTAGCGGCAATTGGGCAACTTAAAAAATGTCAGCCCAATTGCAAATTTTTTATAACTTCATTTTATCACGAGTAAATTTGGATTTTTGAAAACCTGCTGAGAAATTTTGATATTAGGCATTTTTTTTGAGTAAAAAGTCGAGAGTTTTAATCACAACATTAGCAAAGTTTCTGGCAAGGCAACATTTATTTTCCCTCATGAGCAATAATTATTTTCAACGAAACATAATATTTTCTTGGTTTTCACAATATAAATGCCTGCCCATGGATGCCATATATGAGGGAGAGAACAGTCACTCACACACCAGCGGCGCAAAACAATAAAACAGGGATTGAAAATAAGAAAAGGAATAGAACTGCGAAGCGTTCCTTAATATTTGAGACGCTATTGTTCTTAGCACTTTGGAATAAAAATTGCTGAATAAATGAAAATCAAAACAATTCATATTACGCTTATGCTTTTGCTTATGCTTATGCTAACATATATTGCAGCTACAAAGTCTGCAAAGTCTTCTTTTCATAAAGACTCGTCCTTGATTTCAGTAACGTGTGCCTACTTTACATTATTCTCTCAGTCATTAAAATAAAACTTACGAATGCGCAGACACAACACAAAGCCAGTGCCAACAACAACAATAACAACAACAATAATAATAACAACAATAACAATGCGAAACATACCATTGAAAATTGTGCACTAGGCAATTATTTGAGTTGCATTATTATGGATTTAAATCGTAGCATAGCATACTAAGTCAGCGCAGGCAGCATTGTCAATGCGGCGTATACGTATACGTTTGGCATGTAGTGTAGTGTAGTCTGTGTCTGTACTTTATTTTCGTATCCAATGCTCGTACACTCGTGATGTGCATGCACATGGCAGTGTGGCGATTTTCGTAAAACTGAAATGCTAACTAAACTGCGAACATGCGAGTATTCGTGAATGGCTGCTGTGCTGTAACTTTCAGCTAAACTGTGCAGACAAACTGACAAACAAAGGTCCTTGTGGAAATGAGAATGAAGAACATACTTCCCCTTTTTGCTTTATATAACATATATGTATATAAAGTATGGTATGGTATATTGTGTAGTTATGTAGTTATGGGGTTTCACTCACCTGTAAATCGGTTGCTGTACCAGGTTGTGCCAGATCACAAGCCGATATCCAAGGATTAAGGCGTGCTAAAGGAGACCCAGTCTCTAGAATTGACCTTCGAAGGTCGGTACGCTTGCTGACTGTGCTCGAAGTCGAGTTTAGCGCTTCTGCTGCTGGCTTGTATTTGAGTTCTTTTTGAATTTCGACAGCAGTTTGGGTGTCTGCAGCTGCGCCGTCTTTGCTCCCGATCAATTTCGAGGCAAAGACAAGTGCATTGGAGTCGACACTGCTGCTGCTGCTGCTGCTGCTGCTGCTACTGCTAGCAACGTTGATGCTATCATCGATCAGAGCATTCGCATCCTGTTGCACTTCATTATCGAGTTCGACTAAACGATTGTTATTACCGGGACCACCAGCACCAATGTGTTCTTCGTCGCCTCCACCACTGTCGCCACCACCCGCTACACCGCTGTAATCGTCCTCGTTAGTAAAAGCAATTTTGTCGTTGTCGTTGGTTAATTTAACAAGACGATCGAACGATTCCTCCGACAGAAGATCGTCTTCGGCAACTAAGGCAAATATGTCGTCTTCGTCAAAGGAACGCGAGCTATCCAATGAAGTCGACGGGAATTGCACAACAACTCCTTCCGACGTTGCTAATGATGCGGATGCAGATGCCGATGCTGATGCCGATGCGGATGCGGATGCCAATAAAGACGACGATGATAATCCTGATTCCTCTACTGTATCCGCTGCCGCGCTGCTGCTCGTATCGATGTCAACTTCGTCCTCTTTAATGAGACTGGTCTCACTGGAGTCGTCCGCGATCGAGTTGACGCTCTCGGTTTCGCCAACGTTGGCGTCAGTGCCGCCCGCACGTCCGACAATGTCACTGGCACTGTCGTCTGAACGTGCCGACTCAATGCTGCGCGTCTGACGCTTCTCCTTTTCAGCTTTGGCTGGCAATAGTGAATCGCTTCTGGCACGTGGATCGTCGTAGTGTAGGCGCAAATGTTCCTGCAGTCGGATGATAGAGGGCGGCGGAAAGCGTGTATAATAAAAATAATTGTTGAAATCGTACAATGGAGTTGACGTTCTTCTTTCTTCTTGGCTACTCGATGTTGTTGCGGTTGTTGTTGTTGTTGTTGTTGTTGTTATTGTTGTTGATGTTGATGAGGATGATGATATTGATGATATTGCTGACAAAGGCGCTGGTGATGCGGATGCGGATACGGATGCTGATGTCGATGTCGATGTCGATGTTGTTGGTGGGCACTCAGTCGATGTTAGAACACCGCCACAGTCGCGAAATATTGGAAATAATAACGGCGAACCGGTCAGCGACAACGAATCGATGGATGGTGTTGCGGTGGTGATATCTTTTCTTCGTTTGTTATTGGTTGGTGGTGGTGTTGTTGTTGCTGTTGTTGTTTCTGTTGCTGTTGCGGTTGCTGCTGCTTCTGTTAAATATGCTGCTGCTGCTGTTGATGACGACGACAATGATATCGTAGAACTGGTGCTGGTGCTGCCACGCCGAGCCCCCGAAATAAACGCAAGCGCCATCACGACCAGCCCGGGTCCTGGCCGCATATTGACCTCGGGTTCGGCGGTGCTAGCATGGTGCAGGCCCGCTTGAGACGCGCTTGCGACTCCAATTCAATTTAGATAATGATGGGCTCATGGCCCCATCATAATTCTTTGTGTTGTTTTTTTAAGACTATTAGCACGTTCGGATGCGTTTTAAGAAATGTGCCGACAGCAATGCAATGCAACTACAGACTGTTAAAACGTTGCTATCCTCCTTACTACTTCTCGATTTCGTTTTGCGATTAAACGTTTGCCTTTGACTTTGCATGAAAGACTAAAATTCCAAATTAAATACGGCACATCGTTACATCTACCGGAGTAACCTGAAACCGTTAATAATACAAATAGCTGCATTATTTCTTTGAAAGCATAATGGACCCATTGGTATTTGGAGGCTATCAGTGATCTGTAATTACCTTTTAGCGTTACTTGTTTGGTGTTTTTCTTGTTGTTGTTGTTGTTGTTGTTTTTATTTTATTGTATAATTTTGCTGGTTGGACAATTTGTTCGCGTGCGTAAGCTAAGCACTGTGTGCACTCGTTTAAACTTAAGGCATTATATTTTTTTTTTTTTTCATTTATTTATATTTTGAATTATGACATTTTTGCATAAAGTAAGCCACTGCAAATATTTAAGAATTATGCTTGAGAATTTTGTATTCGACGCGAACACAAAGCCGCGATTTGATTTATGCACATAGTATGAATTTACTCGTCGATGGATTAACAGATATTGCCACTCGGACGAGGGGCACAGAGACAGTGGAACACACACAGACTCAAGTAAACGCATGAAAAAAAAAAAAAAAGAAAAAAAACAATTTAACTTAGCTTTGTTTAGTATAAAAAAGCTATTCCAAATATACGAGCATGTGTATGCAGTTAACAGAACGAGTTATAAATTACGACATTGCAATAAACACAAATATTGCATAGTTAGCGACAAGGACGTACGAGTAGAAGGATGATAATGTTGTAACGCGTTTGTGTATGTGAAGAGCAACGAAAGTCGGGGAATTCGTAAGAGAAACGAAACACGTTTGCAATAATATGATATGCAAGGCAAACGAAACAAACACGAACTCAAAGATCAATCGATGTAACTTTCTTGGTAGTGCAACACACTTGGCTTAAATAAGTAGCTTGAGGTTTAATATCTCGCTATTTCGGCTGATTCAATTGGCTTTATCCTTTTTTTTTTCTTTGTTTCAAATTATTGTCTTACATTCGGTAACTTGCATGCAAGCCAAATTTGAAACGTTGTTAACCTTGAAAACACGAAAAAAAAAGAATTTATTACACATTCTTTGGGAAGTTAAATTGTCCAATTTTGTTATTTTCTTTCCTTTCTCCTTTCTGTTTCTGTTTTTTTTTTTATTTTATCTATGCATAGAGTTTCGTATATTAAAGGGTTTCAACAACGATGCTAAATTGTTAAAAATGTAACTGCCGCGTAAAAATGAACAAACCAACCGTGAACAAATGTTATATTTTTTAGTTGTGATTGCGTTTGCTACAAAATAATTCACACAGTAAACACTCGGAGAGAGGTCTCATCATCATAATGCTAGCTGTTTGCATTAAGTTACGCTCGCGTACACTTGCTGGCTCTCGCCTCTCTGTGCCATCTAATTTCGAAATTCTCGCATGTTACGCTATTTTCGATATGCGCTTTCAAGAGAGCTTATGGAGAGGCCACATTCCGTTAGTTAAGGAATATCTTAGGCAATCACGGACTTTCAGTTTTGGGAGTTGATTTCTGTTTTATGTTTTTTTGTCTTGTTTCGCATACTTGCTTGCCTTTCTCTTTGATTTTATATTAATGTATATGTTTATTTGGAATAGAACTTGAATATATTTTTAACGAGTGTGGGTGTTTGTTGAGCTCGCTCAACGACGTTCAGTTGGTGGCTACAGCAAAAAAAATGGTAACGGCGGCAGCAATTTCATTGTAGGAAAGTTTAGGCAACAAAATATTAGTTGATATGCAAACGTGTTTTAAGGAAAAAATGTGCGCCAGTAGACAAAGACGTTATTCAATGGATTTCGTATATGCTAGATTTGAAACTGATATTGATGATGACAAAAGGTAAACGAAATAATAACAACAACAACAGCCCACTAACGACAGACCGACCGAATATACGAGCGAGTGTACGACCAACTAATCGTCCGACGAATTCACCCACCGTATCAAAAGACAAATTTACGAAAACCGAGCAAGCGAACGTACTGAACAACGAATCGAACCAAAAAAAATTCAAGAAAAAAAAAACACGCGCACACACGAAAGGAGCAGCTTTCAAAAATGAAAATCCATATATCTCCACAAACACACACACAAGCCGAAAAATTTATATAATTCGTTGCCGAGCAAGTTAGCACACGGCAGAAGGAGGAGTCTATACGTGGCGATATAAACAGGCGAAGGAAAAACACAACAACAACCGAAACGTCGAAAACAACAACGTCGCACAAGAGAAAAAAAAAATTGTTGTAATACCGTTATATATATATATATAAATTTCTTTTTTTGTTCTTCTTTGTTCAGTGTTTTGTCTTCATTTTAGTTCTACTCCTTCTTATGGCACGTTAAATGATTCAGAAACTGGCTGAACGCTGTCGTTTTGTGTATAACATTAATTTATTAAATTAATACTTTGGTATTACGGAACATTCATAGATTAAAATTACTTTCTTTATATTTAATATTTTTTTCTTTTGTTTTTTTAGTTGTGCGTTTGGTTGGTAATTAAACTCAATTCATAAGTTTTTAATAAACGTGTCATTGACACTGGTTATCATTTGCTTTTATAGGATTTGCCTTTTCATTTTATTAAAGCCTGCAGCTGCTGGTCTTATATAAGACCAAGTCGAAACTCGAATTAGAACTTTAACTTTTTCATATGCATTTGTTTTACTGTCTTTTCTCTTTATAACGACTTTCTGAACTTTGGCTTGGCTTTGGCTATAATAGCACCAAATCAGCACATAATCGTTATTTATTATATAACATTTATTTTATTTATTTGAAGGCACACTTTTTGCCTAAGTCAAATAGCAATTATGAGTATAACTGGGACTCGCTCGATTCAAAAAAAAAAAAAAAAAAACAAAAAAAAAATACAAGAAAAAAAAATTGTTTTGTTACAATTTTTTATTCGAATTTTGTTCATTCTTGCTTTTCTACCCGTATTTGTTTAATAATATCAAAATTAGAAAATATCATGATTACACACTTATTGTAGTAGTAAAATGGAAATGCTTATACAAAGGTACTTTTCAACATCACTATCTTGGATTCTCTCTTTTTCCTTTTTTCAGCTTACATGCCGTGACTTTTTTCTTTGCACTTGTGTTTTTTATAATCTTATTATTTGATTTTTTTTTAACAATAACTTTATTTATTGTATATATAATAGGTAATTTAAATCATTTTGTTTACTTATAAAAAATAAATTTTACGTTAAATTTTAAATGATTTATTTTGCGCTAAGGCATTTTATGGATTTCATTTTTTATTGTATTTTGAACAAACAAATGCGCGACGACGCAGGATACACCGTACAATCCTGCTTCTTGCTGATGGCCCCAAATGGCACTGACTCGGCCACAGTTGCAGATGGCGCTGGACTGGAATGCAGAGTTCAACGCGTCATGGTTGTCAGGGTGAAAAAATGCCCACGCTCGTAGGAAACTTGAGGTCGATTGTTCCTGTGGGTGGCCCACGTGGGCATAAACAAAGACTGCTTTACGTTGTTCAGTACTGGTTTTAGTGTTCATTTTGGAGTAGAGTTTGCATAGCACGAAACTGTTATTTCTCACTCACACACAGTTCAGCAGTAGCCGATGAAAGAGTGCGCATTTTGTTACTCCAATTACTCTTCCACTCTCTGAGAGTGCAAAGAACTACTTACACTCGCTCTCACATTCGGCATTTGACTCTAAACTTCGTGTGCCGAAAGTCTGCGGGTCTCTCTCGTCCGGCGAGAGAGTCGTTTTCCATACGAAACTTTCTTCTCCCAATTTCGGACCCTGTCCCATGCAAGGACGGGAGAGTAGATGTGTAAGTTTTCGCTTTCTCTGCCAATGTAAGAGCAAACTGCATGCCACACCGATTGACATCGAGAGTGTAGAAAGCTTTTCTTGCACTTGTTCGAATTCCCACATACAAACCATGTCATGTCGAATAGCTGGTCACCCTAAGCCAGCAACGCAAATGCCAACAAATAGTACTGCACTGTGTGACACAGCTATATGCTATTTATTATACATATACTATTGTATATAGTATTGTACCAACAATTGTACTTATTTGTTAAACCCAACGGGTTGAATTTTTATATGTGGCTTTTTTATTGTAGCAAAATCAAAACAATCGCCTTCAGTCTTGTAAACATTGCGTCAGGGTTGTCAGGGTGAAAAAAAGCTCATGCTCATAACTGCGGTGGGGTCGATTGTTCCTGTGAGAAACTCACGTGGGCATAAACAAAGACGGTTTTACGTTGTTCAGTACTGCTTTTAGTGTAATTGACCAACGCATAGAATTTGCACAGCAAGAAACTGTCGTTTCTCACTCACACACAGTACGTGGTTAGTGCTTCTCTCTTTAAATAAATTTGCTAATGCGCATACATGATTGTGAAAGTAAATGAGAGAGCCAAAAAAAGAAATCGAAATTACACTATGAGGTAGTATTATAAATAACTGAAGGAAAAGTGGAATGCTTTTCCAAATTTTGTTCACTCAAATCTAGTACACACAAATGTAGCAAAAAGTTCGAGCTTACATATATACACATAAATCAAAAACACGACAATGCAGCGGGCCTGGGCTTCTTCGCTAAAAACCTTCAATTATAACAACAAATTTCTATCTTCGACACACACAATCACAAACATGTGCCTGTGTGTCCATCTTAGGCGGTCTGTCTGTTTCTCTCTCATCGACTGCTGCACGCCGATTTCTAGCCTACCCTAGGGGGCTTAAACGTGCATCAAAACTCATGCAGCAGCAGTTAGTGATAAGTTTGTCCACTTCCGACGAAGCGCTGCCGATTTGACATGTATGACTTGTAGCAGTGGTTTCTGTAGATTTTCTCCTTAAATTGAGGGTAAAATACCCTGTCACCCCGGTGGAGTTTGGCCTGCGGGAATTTCATGCAGCAGCCAGCGCTTAACAAATTCCCTCATGGAGGAATTTTGATGAGTGGATTCAAGCCTCACGTACAACAATTTTGCAGACACTTCGACACACTCTCATCACATTCCGTTTTGCATGCCCTCGCTCACGTCATACTCACTTCATTGTTGTGGTCTCTCTTCGTCTCTCTGCGCTCTGTTTGTGCTCTGATAAGGAGTTCCAGTTTCGAATTTGTGTTAATTTTTGTTTGTCAGTCGAAAAGTAAGAAAAATTACTTGCAGCAAGTATCACACTTAATCACTAATGACAGTCAGTGCAGACAGAGGCATAGACACAACGCAGCAAAATGCTGAGCAGCTGCCGCAGAGTGGCTTTGGCGGTGGCAGCGACGGCATAGAGTGACTCAACCCCAACTCAAGTCAAAAGGGCGCTTCAAATGTTAACAAAAAATATAAAAGTATATATTCATATGTATGTGTATATACAGACTTACATATTTGTATATAAAATAGTACAAAAAGCGAAAAGAAATAAAAAAAAAAACATAAATAAAGGAAAAACACTGCGCGCACTTCTCATGTGTGTGTGTGAGTGTTTGTATGTCTGTGTCCGTCTGCTCTCGTGGGCCCGCCGCATTTTATCTTTGCTTTTTATACGTTTCGTGATGTTCTTTCTTATTTCGTTACGGCGTTTTGTCTCACTTGGCCTAAATGACTAATTCCAAATAATGCCCTTTAATCCTACTTATCATGTTTTAGTTTCATTTTGAACAGCAGCAGATTAAAAAGTTATGCTTCAACTTAATGCAACGTTGAGGGCTGGAATTCTTACATATTCTACACCTACAAATTTCGCATTACACTCTTGCTTATGAACTGCATTTAATAAACGACGATAATTTTCGAAATAAACACTTAACGAAAACCGATATGAACGCTGCATAAATAGTGTTCAATAACAACGAGACTATTGAAAAACATTTCAAAAACATTCATGGATTAAAAACCAATCATGATTATTGAACTCTCATATTGAAAACCAAAATAGTTCACAAAAAATAACATCAATTCTAATACAAAGCCAAATCTTTTCGTTTTTTTTTCTTTTGTACAATTTTTGCAGAAAACCGGCTGATTTACTGTACTCTTCGAAACCGAAAAAAATACTGAAGAAATCGTGTATCCAAAAACAAGCAAAAAAAAAATGTATTGGAACTAATTTTGTTGAAAAATACAATTTCAATTACATTTTTATTATACTTATTTTTTTATTTCTTAGTTGTGTCCTTGCTCCACTCTGTGATTAGTTTATTTATTTTCTCCATTTTTTTATTTTAATATTTCATCTCAACCGCGAATAATCCTGATTTATTAGAATTAAATAAAATTAAACTTAACTATGTATATTGATGTGAATGTTTATGTTATCTTTTTTGTATACATATATGTATATATACATATATAAAGTAGATTCTTACAAATTATAATCCTCAGAAATTTGCAAAACATTAAAGACTCTAAAATTAGTATTTAAAATTCTGATTTCTTGTGTCATGTTTTTTTTTTTTTGTTTTGATTTATCTATGTTATTCGTTATTTTGTTATTTTGTTTATTATTTTTATTATTTTTTATTTTATTATTTTTTGTTGCTTTTCTAGTGTATTTTTTTAAGTTTTCTCCATTTTTCTATTTTTATACGAATAAAAAAAGATCCAGAAATTCGAATATTTCAGAAACCAAGTGGTTCTAATTTGTGAGGATCAACTGTATATACATACATATATTGTTCAATTGAAATCTAACATTACTCATACGCCATGTCGCTGAAGCAACTTAGCATTACATCTACAGGAGTTAATTTGCTACAGAGTAAAAGATTAAGAAAATAAAAGAATATTACACTGCTCACACCAAAATTTAACAATGCGATAAGGACATTAAAAAAAAAAAATATTTATACTTTAGGAATTTATTTCATTTTCAACTTCTAATAAAATCGTATAAGTAATTTAGCAAGGTTTGGATTGCGTCTAGACAGACCTGTTTCATAATATTGCACTAAATGAGACTAGAACAAGAAAATGATGATCACTCGAAGACTATCACTTTAGATTTGACTGATCAGATAAAGTAGCATGTGACTCATGTACCAACTGGTTTGGGTGCCATTAACACAAAAACCACAATTAAAGATAAAATGAAATTAGCTTTAAAACTTGTTTTCTTACTCAATTTTCACGCATACTAATCAATGGAATACACATGCATACATACGTATGTATTTTCCCAAAACAATAACAAAAAAACGCAGAAAATTATCAGAAGAACGGCATTGTTTTCAATATCGTAGCAACGTCTTGAAGGACGGTGACAACAAAACAAGCTTCGCTTATAGTAAGTAGGCAATATTTGTGACAAGCCAGCATAGCCGCTAAGGCTGCCGTTATGCAGCCGAGTGACAACAATGTCGAATGTGTAGCACTGATATATACGGGTATAAGTAGGCTTATGTGTACGTGTGTATTTGGTTATGCCATCTAGAGTACGTTCCAATGTATGAGAAGAAATTGATAAGGAACAAAATAACCCTGAAGTTATGCTGCAAACCTCGTAGCGAGTGAAAGTGTTTGCATGCATGTGCCGCTGAGCTGAGGTGTGTGTGTGTGTGTGTATGTGTGCAAGTGTATATGGGTGTATGGGTGTATGGGTGTATGAGTGAGTGTAAAACTTTGTCTTGCGAAAGAGCAAAGTAAAGCGAAAAGAAACAAACACCCGTATAAAATAAAGAAACAAATAACAAAAACAACAAAAACAAACATTGTTTTTACAAGCATTATAACAATTGGAAGAAATTGTATTAGCGCGGCTGGTGTTGCCACATGGTTTACGTGCTTTGGTGCGCTTTGGTTTATATGGTCTTGTGAGAACCATGTTGGAAGCGACTCCGCCACTCGCTCACACTCCTTGTGGCATTGCTTCAGCGTGAGAAAGAACCGTTTCGTGTTTTGCAAACTCTATTCCTTCTCAAGCCGTTGTGAACAATGGCAAATCCAGGTATTTCGCGTTGTATTGGTTATTCTTCCTGGAGTCCAAGTGTGAACAAATTTCCGCGAACGAGCTGACCTAACCCCTCCCTTCCCTAGCCAACAACACACAACAGACAGTGTTTGGTAAAATGCCAATAATATAACACATTACAACAATTTTTTGCTATTTGCGCTGATGATCATTATAAATTTTATTATTACTATTAGTTTCTGAAAGATTCATTCATTAACGAGGAGCGAGCATGCGTAAGTCTGCGCCAATGTGCGGGATTTGCTTGCTTGCCCGCCCAAGGGGCGAACACACTCTTGAATAAAAAAAAGCCTAAACACCAAATGTAACAGCAGCAGTCAACGCATTTGCGAAGGTGCAGCTAAAGCAAATGTCAAAAACAGGCCATGAATGGCAGCCGAAAAAAACAACTGTCGGAGACAACAACGGCGGAGGCGAAAATATCATCGATGATGGTGGCGGTGTCGGCGTTGGTGTTGGTCTTGGTCTTGGTGTTGGTGTTGGTGTTTGTGTTGGTGTTGGTGATGGTGTCGGTTTTGGTGTCGACAGCAAAGTAACATTATAATTATGACATTTGACAGTTGGCAAGTTGAACATCAGCTGAAAACAATGTGAAAGTGGCAAAAGAATAGAACAAAACCATCGTCAACGCCAAACACCAACACCAACACCAAGAAGACCAACACCAGCAGCAAATCACACGCCCCAGGCGCCTGCTTCCTACCAAAAATGAGCATGGCTCTATGTAAGTAAGTCAGTAAGTATGCATGTATGTGAGTGAGGGAAGTGCTGAAAGAGAGCATGGGTAAGTGAGAATAAGAGCGCGCGCGCGATTAACAGACACAATTTGCGAATTTATATATGTATGTATGCATGAATGTATGTGCATACGTACATACATACATACATATATCTGTTTTATTTTTTTGTCGCGTAACCGTTACAAGGACAGCCAGCGACATACATATACACATACATGTGCGTATGTAAGTGTATGAGACCAAACTGGGCAGTGAAATAAGACGGCCACGATTTTGCGCAGAGCCTGCATTTCTGCTTTACAAACAAACAACAAACGGACAAATGCAGAACACACAGGCAGGCATATACTCGTGCTAATCCTTACGCATAAATACTCGCGCACACTGTGCGAGCAACAACAATATGCCGATGCCAAGAAGCGCAAGGACAGAACATTTACAAAAATAACAGCAAAACAAATGTAGAAAAACAACAACAGCATAACAGCAAAATACTCTGAAAAAAGAACAAAATTTTTGTGAATGAAAATTTCGCACACCCTCGAGTTCGCCTTTGTTAAGTTGGCCGCGGCACATTCACACTCTCATGCTAAGTAATGCCGCAGTTTAGTCGTAATCGTTAGAGTGTCTCGTATGCGAGTTTAGCCAACGTGAATAGCAAAAACAAACGCATTCCTGCTTGGGCTAAAAGCCTAGAGGGCTGTCGTCCCATTAAGATGAATTTGCTCTATTGCGTTTTGCAAGTAAAAGTTTTTGGGGAATATTTTTTGTATTTGCTATAATACGGTCTTCCAAGTTAAGTCTAATTCGGTTTTCCGATTTTTAAAGGGACGCTGTCCTGGGACGCCGCTGAGTAAAATGTCGGAACATAAGTCCCGGGTCACGACCAAATCGAGATTTTATGTTGTCCACCACTGTTTCACTGGAACAAAGTTTTCAGAGCACAACAGTTCTTTTTCACTCTAACGCAATGCGCTTCTCTTTGACAACGCCATCTTAGCATTTTTAATGAAGACACATGTTGTTGTTGCGTGAGACACATGTTCACTCGTTCAGTCATTCTGCAACTTCAATAACTTATTCAGTTTGGATTTTGAATTAGAAAATATTTTGCCGAGCTTCGTTTGAAGTAGCAAAAGTTTATAAAACTGTCGGCACCTTTACGCCTAATGGCAACTGGCCTACACGGCCTAGTAGGCGGCAGCAGTCGACTTAATGCTCGTAGGCAACTGACCCACACTGGCTACGTTTTACGTTTTTGCAAGTGCAAATATGCGTCACAATAGTCTCTTCTTTTTCTAGGTTTTTTTCCTTTATATTGATTGCTGTTATTATTGTTGTGCAGTTAGCTTTAATTGATGTAACGTTGCTGCATTTACGCACGCGCTTCGGCATTTAAGCTGAAAGATGGAGGAATTGCGCAGCTTGGCGTTGGACAACACAATGAAAATGTTTATTTAGCTTGAAGTAATGTTTTTCACAAACTACGACTTTCTTTTTGATTTTGTTCCACGCAAATTGCAATTCATTTTAATTGTTATATACAAATTCTTTTATTCCGTTTAAGTGAATTGCAATTGTGTTTACGAGTATATTTAGAATTAACCAAATCATCACGAAGTTGGAAAAATTTGTCAATTCTAGTATTGAATCATTTTTTCCTAATGAACATTTTCTAAAAAACCAAGCAAGCTGGCACTTGACACAGTCACTTTCCATTCCAACAGTGGTTTGCGGCGATACTGCGTGCCTATTAAAAAAAGTGACACATCGTCAACAAGCGTTCTACTCAAAGATCAATATATTGTATATTATAAAGAACCTGTTTTGCATAGATATCTGGTATTGATTGGCATTAGTTTCTTCCATTGCAGTTTTCGGTATCATTTTTGGGTATTTATTATTATGATTAAAATGCAATTATATTAAATTGTTGAAAGTTTATGGAATAAGCTGTGAGATGAAAAGTACGACTTTTTGGTTTTTTGCGGTTTTTTTGTTATTAATTTTATAGTTAAATTAATAAATAAATATACTACTTTAATCTAGAAAGGTTTTTCTTCAAATTTGCTTTTGGATTTCATGAGAATTTTTCCCAGTTTAAAAGTTATAACAGCTCAAACTTTTCTTTGTGTTTCAATCTATGTTGGTCACTTTACGCTGTGCGTAATGTCTGAAGAGCAACCACTGGGTGGTCGTGTACAATTTCAAGTGTCGGCCAGAACTATAGCTTTTCAGGTTAGCGGAATAATGACGAAGAGAGAAGCACTAACCACGCATTGTGTGAGAGTGCGAACAACAGTTTCGTGCTGTGAAAACTTTATTTGTTGTCTATAACACAAAATGCAGTACTGAACAACGTAAAACCCTCTTTGTTTATGCTCCATTTGAGCTGTTCACGGTACAACAGACCCCCGACAAAGCTGTGCGCAAATGCATTTTTACACCCTGACAACCATGCCCAGACGATGCTATAGGTGCTTGGAATTCGGGTATACGGCAGTAAACTGCAAAGGTCAGGACAGGTCCTGAGTATGCTTCAATTGCGGGGAAGTGGACCATCAGGCGAAGGGGTGTAAAATCCCAACTAAGTGCACCATCTGCGCCAAGACTGATGTCGGCAAGGCAAGCCATGCAACCACAAGCAGGATGTGTCCAGCATATCAAGGGCAATGAAAAATATGAGATCAACATGAGAGTGCTGCAACTCAATTTAAATCACTGCAGGACGGCGCAGGATCTTTTATCCCAGACAGTTGGGAAACAAAAGATCGACGAATTAGGGAGAGCAGCCATATGGTGTTGCGGCAACGCACTACCAACCATGGTAGAACGACAATCAGTCGCAGGATATGTTAGAGCCAGATGCACAAACACCTTCATCTACAGCTGATACATTGCCCCAAGTGTATCTGAACAGAGCCTCGCTGACATCGTCGACAGCATAGCATGGGATGCCAGGGAAAAACACCCAGTATTAATAAGTGGTGATTTCAACGCATGGGCAATGGAAGGGGGAAGCGCAAACACCAGCAGACGTGGGAAAATCCTACTGAAGGGACTGGGCAGCCTCGGAATAACGTTGCTAAACACAGGAACCAGGTAAACCTTTACAAAGACTGGAAGAAGATCAATCATTGATATCACATTTGCAAGCGCGTGATATCATATGGAGGGAGGCCGACTTCTACACAGGTAGAGACCACCAGGCGATTTTGGTAGACACGTCCTATAGGCAGGTGCAACAACCGAGCCTTTCGAGAAGGGCGGCTTACAAAATAGCTACTTTGGACAAAGACCTCCTACTTGCGAGCATTGGAACAATCGAGACCACAGGAGACGCATTATCAAACAAACATTATCATCATCAAACATCAAAGATGCTTGCGGCGTGGCCATAGATAAGACGAAGAGGCGAGGTAACCACCACCCGGCTTACTGGTGGAATCAAATGATAGCCGAAACAAGGAAAAGATGCTTCGAAGCCAGAAGGAAGCATCAGAAAGCAAAACACCTTCAGTGAACGAAAGCTGCAGCTAAAAACTAAAAAGGCACGGCTATAGTCGGGTGCAACCGACTATAGGAAACCCTGTACCGAATCCAAAACTGAATATATTTCTTTGTTGCTTCAATATTTTGTATTCATTATGTAAGGATATCTCAAGAAAAAAACAATTTTTTTTTAGTAAAAGGCATTTTTTGGCCGATTGTTCCTATGGCAGCTATATGTTATAGTAAACCGATATTTATAATATTTGGGAATATGATTCGATCTTACTTAAAATCATTAAATCTAAAATTTGATATCGGTATCTTAGTAAACAAAAAAGTTTTTCTCAGTAAATGTTGTTTTTCGGCCGATCGTTACTATATGATATAGTAAACCGATATATAAATTATTAAGATATGTAATTGGACATTAGCTAATACTAATAAATCCAAAATTTGGTCAGGATATCTTGAAAAACAAAAGGATTTTTGTTACTAAATGTGGGTTTTCACCCGGTCGTTCCTATGGCAGCTATATGCTATAGGTCGAATATCGAAAAAAAAAAATAAACTTGTTATGCCTATGGATTGGGAGAGTCTTCGTGCAAAATTTGGTGGTTGTAGGTCTTACCGTTTCCGAAATCCATTTGTTCATACGGACGGACAGACAGACAGACAGACGGACATGGCTAGATCGACTCGCCTTTCGATGCTGATCAAGAATATTTATACTTTATGGGGTCTGCCACACCTCCTTCTGATCGTTACATACATTTACACAACTTTAATATACCCTTTACCATTTTTTGGTACAGGGTATAAACAGAATCAATCGCAGCAAGGACAATTACTTCAACGAACTATGCGAAAATCAGATGCTAAACCATGGGGATTCTGACCCGAATAGTCACGACACTCTTTGTGGAACAACCAACACTAAGTTCCGAGACACAACCATCCACGGAGGGAGACATGGTAATTTCACCTACATGCGGAGAAGAGCTCTTGGATATATTGGGTAAAATAAAGAACGAGAAAGCACCGGGACCAGATGGAATACCAAACGAAGCACTGAAGACCATAGTCCTCTTTCAACCAACACCGTTTGTGAACCTATACAACAGGTGCATGGCAGAAGAAGTGGTGCCGAATGAATGGAAAATCCAACGACTAATACTCATTCCAAAGGGCAATAAGCCACCGGATGAAGCTGCATCCTACAGGCCACTGTGCATGCTGGATTCAATAGGGAAAATATTCAAAAGAATCATCAGCAACAGATTGGAAGCACACTTAGAAGGTAACGGAGAGCTGTCAAGCATGCAATTTGATTGCCGCAATAGACGTTCCACTATCGATGCAATACATAAGGTAAATAAAGTTGCATCGTAGGCGATAGCCGGCGCCCGCTGGAAAGGGGGCACAAAAGAGTACTGCCTGGTTACCACGTTGGATGTCCAAAACGCCTTCAACTCGGTAAACTGGCATAGTATCCTCGGAGCCCTGAGAAGCAGGGGGGCTCCAGAATAGTTAATAACGCCTATCAGCGATTACTTTCGTAATAGGCTGCTCAAGTTTGACAGTGACGTCGTAGAGAAGACGTATAAGGTTACGGGAGGCATCCCATAAGGTTCGGTCCTGGGACAGCTTCTATGGCATCTAATGTACGACAGGATGCTCCACCTACAACTTCCAATGGGAGCCACACTAATAGAATTTGCGAATGACATTGCGCTGGTGGTCATTGCCAAACATATTAATGAGGTATAAAGGATTAGCAATGATGCAATAGATACCATTAGGAACTGACTCAGGAGTAACGACTTTAGCCTCGCTGACCAAAAAACGGATACGGTGTTCATAAGCTCGAGGAAAAAGGTAGAAACAGCGACCCTGTCGATAGGAGCCATAGCCAGCCAGTCGAAACCACACGTTAAATACCTAGGAGTCATGACGGACACAAGATTAAACCATAAGGCTCACTTGGAATGCGCTGGCGGTAAAGCGGCTACTGCAGCGGCCGCCTTAAGCAGGATGATGTCCAACACCAAGGCAACAAAATAGAAAAGCCGATTGCTACTCACTTCTGAATTGAGATCAATTTGGCTTTACGGAGCCCCGATATGGGCACCTACGCTGCAAGTAACAGCATATCGCAGGGGATAAAGGGTAGTGTATCGGAGATGAGCACTACGAGTAGTTAGTGCGTAGTTACAACATTATGAGCGTGAAGGAGGTGCAGACACTGAAAGAAATAGGATAGCACTGTGGCAGAGCAGGTGGGACCACTCCAGTTAAGCCAAGTGGACGCACAGACTGATCAAGGACATCAAAACTTCTACAAATAGAGGACATGGTCAGATAGATTACAACATGACGCAAGTCGTATCTCCACCGATTTAAACATGCAGAGGATCCCTTTTGTTAGTACTATGACGAAGATATACCGGGGGATGCGGAACACATTCCGTTTGTGTGCCCGCATTTTGATTAAAGAAGGGCGGTGGTGACAAGCCTACTCAGGGAATCACTGACGCCGAACAATCTGATACAGGTTGGTTGGACTCAGAAGACAAGTGGACCGCCATATAAAATCTCATGGTGGATATGATGAAGACCCTCCGCCAAACCGAACAGACCCTGCGAAATAATGCCAGGAGGCGGTCCCGCAGAGTAAATTAGGGGCATTGACGCGATGGTAAGTTTAATGAGTTAAAGTCTAACACTATCAAAGATGGTGGTGATGGAGGATTCCAACTCCGTATAAAAAAAAAACCCTGACAACCATAACTCAATGCTTACGCGACAGTAGACGTTTGTTTTGATTGTGCTACAATAAAATCGCCGCATACGAAAATTAAACCCAACAACACAAACAAATAAATACAATTATTGATACAATACTATAGACTAATATATCCCTTTGGTTGTACTAAACAAACAATATGTAGTTATTTCAGTATTCGGCACTTACACTCACTCTATTTCTCTTCAACAACAATGATGTAGTGACAGCCATCCGCTATTCAGCCAGCCCTGGTTTTACCAGCTAAGAAAATTCAAAATTTTCAAAAATTCACAATTAAACACAATCTTTAAGAAATTCTTCATATGTACATGTTGTTTAAAATAAGGTGTGAAGAAATTATTGAAAAAGTTAGTTTTGAATTTGAAAGATACTGTGAAATAAGTTTATATTTTTATAGTAGACCCTAATTTTTGAAATATCAAAATGAAACGAACTTTTTACTTTAAAATCCATATACGTATTCTTTACTCATACTAAGCAATGAATGCTCTCAACTCACCTCAACAACCTCAACTTTGTTCTTATTCTTTGCGTGTCTATTGTAAATAAGTTCACACAATTCACAAAGTGACATTTCGTACTCTTCGTCAGCCCTCGTTGTGAACAGATTCAATCTGTTGAAACAGTTGACAGTACCGAAACTTGGAAGAAGCAGATCGCACCTAAATTGCTAAGTTAAGAGTTTTACACGAATTGCGTATTACAAACTTGCATTATAAAGTAACAAAAAGCAGCTGGAAAAGTGAAGATTTTAAGTAATTAACGTGTTAAAATGTCGTACGCTTACTTATTTAAATACATTATTATTGGAGATACTGGTAAGTTGCGTACATAATATAGTGACGCAGCAGCAGCAACAACATCGAAAAACTTTGAGAAAATTAGCTTATTTCAAAATAATCAGTGCAGAAACACAACGAAACACAACATTTCGACATAAACGGAGTGCTTAAAGCAAATGCAGTTGTTTTAAACTGAAATTTGTATTTAAAATCAAATCAGGCATCCAAACAGCTGCCAAATTAAACAAAGGACTGAGTCTGTCCAAATGAACGCCTTAGAAAAATCGATAAACGAACAACATCATCGAAAGTGAATTGTTTCATTACTATTATTGTTGTTGTAGATACTGTATATGTTACTTATTGTAAAAGCGTTGATACTATTCCATTCAGTTCAGTTAACTGGTGAGTCAACCACCCTTCGCTATTATTGTTGTTATGGAAACACCTATGCAGCGAAACCTTGGAATGGCACATAGATTGCTCTTTAGTTTTGTCAGCAGACATCCAATTCTTATCAGCATTGGCTTTGCGAAAAATTTCAACATCTGTAGGAAGACATCATTGCTGTATTGTATGATAATCCTATTTCGACAAAACAGAACTTATTTTTTCATAAACTTTAATATGTAGAGTTCTTTTTTTATATACTAGTTTTTACGAACATACGTATATTTGTATATAAATTTTATTGGTTTAATCCTCCTTTTTTTTGTTTAAAAACATTTAGTAACATCATTTGCTTTGCATTGCTTACCCACACCACACACCATCAACATCTCTATGGAGTTCAGGTTCCCCAGTTTGGAAATAATAAAAAATTTTATTTCACCAAATCACTTTGTGCACCTCCCAAGCCATATGCTTAGGGTTAATGCCCTGATAAAACATATTGCTTTATTTTAGCTGCAGTTAAATGTCGTATCCTGCTCAAACCATCACATTCTCGTTGATGATACCTGTTGGATTAACCTTTTTGGAACGACACAACAAAGCATATATAGAAGCTAAAATATAAGCAAAATTCAGTGTATAAATTATTTTAACAGAAACTATCAAATTAATGTGTTAGAGCGCCACTTCCAACATACCTTGATATCTATTGTTTTTGCCAGTATACCAACCTGATCCCAATTAGAAATATACATTTCGCTAGAATTGCATATAGTGCTGTTGTCATTCTGCTTGATTATGTATGACGCATATATTAGGTCTAGCAATTGGACTCTGGCTTTTTGTGTATTTGAAATATCTTGTTTGTAGAATTTATTGTTCAAGTAAATACTTTCTTTTCATTTATAGATTATTGCTTCAGATAAAATTCTTATTAGATTTTGCCGCTTTTCATTGTGAAAAAGAATTTCTGTTTCTGCTCAAAATTCTAACCAACTTTGCTATCCATTGCTTGGCAGGTGGAGGTGTTGTCAGGTACCCATAGGACGTTATGTTTGTTTGTCAGATTCTCCCATTTATTCAAAATACAGGAGAAGCATTGAAGCGTACAGCAATGTAAGGTTTGGCTGTTGCCTGGAGTATAAAAGTATTTCACATATTGATTGTTGTTGTTTTTCCGTCTACTTCACTTCCACGATCGTTTCAAGCCATTCCAATAGGTTTTTCGCTGTGTTTACTAACTACTTTCCCATTAACCTTTTTGGAAGGTAAATAATAGTTTCTTGTAAGCTGTTAGGTATTTGTCCTTCGTCATGTATAATTGTTTGAAGGTTCAAAACGTTTGTTGTAGCTTATTTGAAAAATCCAGATCATGCTCTGTCTAACACACAGAGCCTTCATTAGTTTTGCTATTAATTTACTGCGATAATTACTTCTTGCAGTAGTTCTGCATGCTGTGCTCATATTTATTTATGCATTTTTTTTAAATTTTCTTTTAAAATGATTTTAAAAATGCGTTTATTTTAGGCGTTGGCAAATCGTGTTTACTGCTGCAGTTCACCGATAAGCGTTTTCAACCCGTGCACGATCTGACAATTGGCGTTGAGTTTGGGGCACGTATGATTACTATAGATGGCAAACAAATTAAGCTACAAATCTGGGATACAGCAGGACAGGAAGCATTTAGGTTTGTAAAAATTAAAAAGTCAGTCAATGTAAATACTCTGATAAAGAGGCTTTTTCGCTTTGTCTACGCAGGTCAATAACGCGCTCTTATTATCGCGGCGCCGCCGGTGCACTGCTCGTGTATGATATAACGCGTCGTGAGACATTTAATCATCTGACGACGTGGCTGGAGGATGCACGTCAGCACTCCAATTCGAATATGGTGATTATGCTAATTGGCAACAAGAGCGATTTGGATTCAAGACGTGAAGTCAAAAAAGAGGAGGGCGAAGCTTTTGCGCGTGAGCATGGTCTTGTGTTCATGGAGACATCAGCACGCACGGCCGCCAATGTGGAGGAGGCATTCATAGATACAGCGAAGGAGATTTACGACAAAATCCAAGAGGGTGTATTTGATATAAATAACGAGGTTAGTTGTGTATTATGGAGCTGTAAATGAAATTTGTGCTAATCAATGTTATTTGAAAACAGGCTAATGGCATAAAAATCGGACAGCAGCATTCCCCAACAAATCCGTCACTGCCCGGTTCCGGTAATCAAGGTGGTGCCGCCAGCAGCGGTTGCTGTTAAATGATAACGTCAGTGAATATATTCGTATGTCGTCGTTTGTGTTTAAGCAGCAGCGAGTGACTAATAGCAGAACTAGAAATTAAAATAAAAACAAACTAAACGTTTTCTTTTTTACAGTTAAGCTAAATGAAGGTAAAATCAAATACATAAAACTTCACAATCTATTTTCACAGGAAATTGAAAAGAAACAACTAAAAATAACAAGTGAACTCTTAAGAGATTAACAATTTGTATGCAACTTAACAAAAATAATAAATAATAAAAGTACATTTTTTCAATCAAAAAGTCTAAATTACATACACACGATATTCTGTCGCATATTTCCATAGAAAATTATATTATAATTTTACCATTTTTGTCTAGATTCTACTGTACTCATGTTTGTTTTCAAAAATTGCCTAAATATTTGTGAACAAGGACTGTATATTATGGAGCTAATTATTTGCAATATGAAAATGTATAAATAAAGATTGCTATTTTTGTCAATATTCTCATTGCAACTTTTATAATTGACAGTAAACAATTTTTTTTTTTTTTTTTTTTAAATCAACGTGTTGCAATATGTATTCATGTATTTATGCTTCAATAGCAATTTATTCTATGCTTTAATTTTTTTTTAAATTATTTGTATGAGTTACGTATATATTTGTACAATACCAAATATTGCAAACAACTGAAATGATTGTGAGCTGAATAAAATATAAACTATATATATATACACATAAAGTATGCGATTATATGATCAATTTAGTATTTTATGAAGTTTATATTTAAATAAATGGAATTTGTATTACGAACATAACATAAAAATAAACGTAAAAAATCAAATCGACATAGCGCCTTTATTAAAATACATTTATAAACAAAAGTAATAAGTCCTGTACCGAACTACTACAAGCGGGACCAGCAAATACGTTAGAAAAGTGATCCACTTTTTCTATCTGAGCCACAATCAAAAATGGATACCCATTATTAGCCACATCCACTTTTGCCTCCCGCACTGCGGTTATACAACTGTTTCGACTTCTAATTACCTAACTTTGCCTTTTGGAATATGAGCAATATACTGGAACTAGGCGATTCATCTAGCATTGAACCATAGCCATCTAGAAATAATATATCTTCTCTCCTTGGATAGACTGAAATGCACGTTTGGAACAAAGAATTTTGTAACTTGATAAATGGATACATTCATTCTCATCGCCATCTGCCTGCATTCATTTTAATGTACCTTCGCGAACAAAATAAGGCTTTATTAACATATTGGACTCAACACTGGACAATCATCTTAATTTTGTGTGATTCGTGCAATATCATGTGTTTAGCTTACAACTCTAACTGCAATACTATCTACTCTCCAATGAGCCTTCTTCTGTTATGAAGTCTGCTTCTAGTCCGTGAATTTAATCAACTTAGGTGTAATTAGATGTGTACGTGAAATACTAACAGCTATCAGCTGTTTTTATTTTTTTTTTTGGAATTGCGTATTAATTTTATTTAATTTCCGAAGTATGTATGTTTTTGTATATATAAAGCAGCTGTTAATCGTTATTAGTTGTAGCTGTGAACCTGTTTTTGCCACATTTTCTTTTGTTTAGTAGTGTAAATGGGGAAATCGAAAACCCGCTGCTTATAAGCATGTGAGCTACTTAAAGCATTTCCACATAAATTTATGAATATCTAGACGAGTTTAATAGTTCCAATGCAAAGATTATAATTAGCACATACATAGTTCCAGTAGTTGGTCTTTTTACATTGACATTTAAAACTTGACTTTGGCTTTACTTTAATCAGTCTACTTACACATATTGCATCAGATTACTGTAGCAAATGATAATAAAGACATACCTGAAATCAGTAGTAACGCAAGAATAACATGGAGAGATAAGCTGTAAATATAATTAACTCCCGGTCTAGCAGTTTTCAGTGCTACTTACATATGTATATGCATCCGTGTAGATAAAACTAGAAAGGAAAATACTATTTTCATATATTCATTATGTAAGGATATCTCAAGAAAAAAAATTTTTTTTTTAGTTAAAGCCATTTTTTGGCCCATTGTTTTTATGGCAGCTATATGTTATAGTGAACCGATATTAATATTATTCAGGAATATGATTGGATGTTATTTAAAATCATCAAATCTAAAATTTGGTAACGATATCTTAATAAACAAAAAAGTTTTTCTGAGTAAATGTTGTTTTTTGGCCGATCGTTCCTATGGCAGCTATATGTTATAGTGAACCTATATTTATCATACTCACGAATTTGTTTGGATAGTATTAAAAATTGTTAAATCTAAAACGATAATTTTTATTAAACAAAAAAGTTTTTCTCAGTAAATGTGGTGTTTCGGTCGATCGTTCCTATGGCTGCTATGTGATATAGTAAACCTATATACATAATATTAAGATATGTGATTAGGCAGTAGCTAGAACTATTAAAGGCAAAATTTGGTAACGATATCTTGAAAAACAAAAGGGTTTTTGTTACTAAATGTGGGTTTTCGACCGATCGTTCCTATGGCAGCTATATGTTATATGTCGAATAACGAAAAAAAAAAAATAAACTTGTTATGCCTATGGATTGAAAGAGTCTTCGTGCTAAATTTGGTGATTGTAGATCTTACCGTTTCCAAGATCGGTGCGTTCATGCGGGCAGACAGACAGACGGACATGGCTAAATCGACCCGCCTTTCGTGGGGTCTGCCACGCCTCCTTCTGCCTGTTACATACATTTGCACAACTTCAATATACCCTTTACCATTTTTTGGTACAGGGTGTAACAATTATGAGATCGATATAAATTTCATGTTCGATAAATCACACTAATTCCATCTTAGCTTATTCCAAACGATCTTGTTTTGAACTATAATCTCCGAGCAATTTTCTGAAACCTTTTGTTATTTTACTTTTTCTAAAATACTCGTACCTAGATACGAGAGGCCTTCATGAATGCAATCAAAATGGCATATGAGATATATTAAATCCAAAATTTAATGAATAACTGTCCGCATTAATTGAAGAAAATTTGAGTAAATATGAATATTTGGATTGAAAAGACCATTCAAAACTAAAAAAAAAGAATTTGAATAGAATGTATATGTAAGTTTTTGTCTCTTTTGTTTTCATGGTGTTTTCCTAAGCTTTTCTTCTTATTTTCATGTCGGCCAACGTCATTTGTCATCATTTGTAAATAGAGTGCAACGTGTGCAATAAAATAACATAAAAAAAAGAAAATTATAGAACTGTGTAGTGCCGAAGACAAAATAAGTAAATTTTTATTCTTTTGTTTTTTGAAAAATTGATCGAAAATGGTTTTTTTTGTTTTTATTTCAATAATTTGAAGGATTTTGTATACTTAGGTTTTTCATTTACAAATTTAATTTTCTTTTAAATTTATTCTAATAATTGAATTTCATTTCACATCATTTATATAGATTATAAGTCATAAAATATTTTATTTTTGGTATGTTCGAATCAACAATAACTAATCTAACATTTTTTAATGATAGCTAACCTGTAGTTAACTCAGTTTTAGAGCTTAAATCTTTGATTTTTAAGAAATTAGAAAAAAATATCATTTACTCGTTGATTTAGCATTATAATTGAAAAATGAATTTTAATCTTAATAATACTTTAATATGAACGTTTGTGTTTTCATAATATTTCATTATTTCTTCATTTTCTTTTCAATCTTAACTTTTTCTTTTTGCTTTGTTTGTAAATAGCTACTCAATGCAGTTATAAAAACTTACTGAACATTTTTTTCTCAAAATTAACATTTATGGTTATTATATTTTTACACTAAGCAGCAAAAGTCTGCGTACAAAAGGATTCAAAATTTTTTTTTTGTTTTTTGTTTTATATTATAAATGGGATATTTTTGTTTAAATTACTGATTAACAAATAGTTGCAATCATGCTTTGCAATTATTAATCAATTTTATATCTTTCTTTGTTTATGCCTTCGATTTATTCATAGCCAACGATAACAAGTGCCCAATGCTTGGTAGCAAAAGTGTGATGTGTTTGAAAGTTGCATACAGACGAATCATTCATTCCTAAAAATTCCAAAAAAGCTTAAAGCTTTATAAAATTTTAGTTAGAGCATTTTAAAGTCGTTTTAAAATATTTTGGCACATTATATATTACAATATTTTAATCAGAATAAAATTAGTATATTATTGAGCTCATTGTTCTTAAAACTTAAGGTCAATCTCTTACCGCAACGGTTCTGCATTCTGTCTATTTTTTGCTTCAAAATATGAACATGTCTTTTGTGTCATTATTGATGGCACAAAGTCCACATTGCCTAATTCTTCGGCACGCATATACCCAAAATTCGTCAGACTATTTGGGAGTTTCTATCGTTTTTATTTTATTACTAATGAACAAAGTGAATTTAATTATTTAGAAATAAAATGTGCTATCGAGCACTTAATCATTCCAAATGGGAACAATTGATTAATGATTCCAATTATACTGCTCACTTTGAGAGATAAACATGCTTTGTATTGAGCCAAAATAATTTTAAATCACTTCATAATGTGCTGACTGAAATTCCACTTCAGACTTTTGCAGCCACGAAACGGGCACTTGTTATCAATAACTATGATTTAAACGAACAAATACATAAATTGAAAATGATTTAAAATTGATTAATAATTGTCAGTCATGAATATACCTATTTATTAATTAATGATTTAGACATAGATATACCATGTACAATACTGAAAATATGCCAACAATCTTCTAAATCTTTTTTGTATGTAGACTTTTGCTGCTGAATGTAGGTGCTTTGCAATATTTAATATTATTTAATCATTTATATTTTTGTGTTTGAGTTCAGTAAGAAGTTTCTATACTGTATACAAAGATTTGTTTTTTTGTTTTTTTTTTTTGTATTAAAAATATTACATAGTAATAAAAAGGCTTCAGCACATTGCAAGAGTTTAAGTATATAGAAGTTGAAAGATTATGTCTTTTTACAGTTTTTTACAGTTAATAGATTTCGAAAATTGTCCTAATTTATTGCATGCGTTGCAGTGGTTGATTGGTATACTCGACCGCTCTTTTATATAAATCCTATTAAAGTCACGAAGTATACTTTTTTTGGTAATTCATTTGTGAGTTCAACAAGTTTAAATTAAAGTAATAAAATGAGGGACCCGTTTGCTCATTGGCAGTGTTGCACTGCTTTGATACTATTTGAATTAACAAAGAGCAATTTCACTTGAGACTATATTTTATATTTTATTTAATTTAAAC
Source organism: Stegana nigrithorax (assembly GCA_037044495.1). Lineage (NCBI taxonomy): Eukaryota > Metazoa > Arthropoda > Insecta > Diptera > Drosophilidae > Stegana > Stegana nigrithorax. The sequence goes on from JBAMBQ010004930.1 coordinate 28,046, forward strand.
AAATTTTAAACAGTTCTTGTTTTGAAAACAAGGTTCATAATGTCAATGTACATGGAAGTACATTATATTAGAACTATAGAAACTTTATCTTAAAAGTTATTAAACTACAAAAAATACTAATAAATAATATTAGAAAAAAAAAAGATTAATATATTTTAACTACAGCTAAAACGAAAAAACAATCGATATTTTTGTATGTGCTTAACTACTTTGACTAAAAATGTGACTTCTTTGTGTACGATACTTTAAACTAATGCAAGAGTTGTGATTTTTTAGTCTCTGAAACATCACTATCGCTTTCCTTGGGCTGTCGCTTTTCACAGAATTCTATCAAATACGAACAGACACCGGATAGCGCAATAAAGACGCCAGCCAAATAAAATGATTCGTCCCATCTAAAACAAAATATATGATTTAGAAAACTCTAGAGAAAATCAGTTATAGTGCAATTACTTACCTTAATGTATACTCGTAAATCGCACCCGCAATGGGTGGACCCACAATCATGCCGACACCCTGCACCAAGAGCACCAGACCATAGGCACATGTAAAGTCATCAAGATCCACAATGCTCACCAAAATACTCGGTGTAAACGAAAATGAACTTGCGAAGGTAAACCCAAATATGATGCACATGGTCATCAGTCCGAGGTAATTCTTTAGGACCAATGGCATCAGAAACACCGAAACGCCACAAACTGTTTAGTAGATATTTGATTTCTTTAAAAAAATATTATTCTTTTCCATTTCTCTCAGATAGCTTACTTAACATGCAAATAGAGTAGCATATATTCACATTCATCCAGGAATGATCGCCCAGATATCCCAAGCCAATCATTCCAATTGTTTGTGCGATGCCAATGGCAGAAATCAGTTCAGCACTGACTGAGCTATCATAATCGTACTCCTTGAGGTACTCGGGTAAATACAGGTAAGGTATGATGAACCTGGTTATAAAATTAGCAAAGATTTATATATTATATATAATATATATATTTGTTATATCTATACATATGTATTTATATGCTATAAACATATATATAATATATTTGCGCAATTGAATTTATGATAAATGATAACTGAAACATTGCCAAAAAAATGTTTTTCGACTGGCCGCCATACTTAGCTATTTTCTATTTTTCGGCACATAAAAATCATTTTCTCGTACTTTTGTGTGCAGATATTTTTACGTCGCAAGTACATTTTAAAATTTGTGTGTTGTGTCTTACTGATTACACTTACCAAATGAAAAGGAACAAAGTCGAGAGATTGAAAAATGTAAATTTTGCATCCAAAAACATTGAGAAGTCGAAAACGGATGTCATTGTATCTTTTAAGCTGTTATACCAAGTCTAGAAAAAAATAATAAAAAAAAAAAACATTATTAAGCCAAAGATTTAAATATACATATATAGAATAATCATGTTTCATGTATGAAATACATATAACTATGAAATGAAGCTATTATTTTATATGGTTAATTAAATATAGTAGCTGTACTCGTGCGCTGAATTTGATGTGCTTATACGTTAAATTATATGGCGCTGATTGATTAGAAAACACTGTGAGTATGGCTTGTTGCCATGTTCTACTTGTGCATATTAACTCTAAAACTGATAAGAAGGAGGAAGCTGTAATCTGTGTTTTTTTCTGACTAGTACAATTTATGTGAATATGAGAACAAAGATTATTTAAAAGACTCAACACTTACGTCTTCATCATCCTTGGCGATGGTTGTCATAGAATTTCTGTAAATGTTGGGGCACGATGAAGCGCGTAGGCGATAACGATGCGTGTTGAGCATGGCTCCACGATAGTGTATTGAATTGCGATGAATGCGCATATCTTTAAGGAAGTTTGAATTTCTTATAGAGATATTGCGACGAAGATTGGAGCGATAGCTAGGCTTCTTTGATTTCGATAAGCGACGCATTCCAGTGATGCTATCAAGTCGTGTGCGACGATCATTGGGATGCGTCTTTATCGGATTGCGGTTATGTTCTGGTATTGAAATGATAGTTGAGCCATTCTTTTTGAATTTCTCGTCTGCATTTAACAACACAAACGATTCATCTTTCATTGACATATAATAGCAGTGCACCTCATCGTTGAGTATGTCCACGGAATTGTGACGGGGCCCATTCGTTTTTAGATTCGATAAAGACGGTTGTGCCATAAAAAGATTCTCGTTAAGGGAGAAACGTGAGTTAATACGATTGTGTTCATTTTTCTGTTCTCGCGAGTATTTCCGTCCACGGTAGCTATCAGCTGTGGAGCGCAATGAAACGAGTGATGTACGCATTGGTGAGCCATTGTCGCCGTCGAAAGAGCGCTTTTCTGATGGTGAAAGCGTTTCGATGGATGCTAAATAGTTCTTTTTTGCGGCTTCAGATACTTCATCCGCAATGCCGCCCATCATGGTGTCATCGGGCGAGCCAATGATGTTAGATGTAAGAGGACAGTTTAGTGGCGGTGCACCTGCCGACGACATAGAAAGCAGATTCTCGCGTGATGGAGCCTCAGCACCTTCTTTATGCCGCAACGAACGTCTACTTAAACTCTTTACCTCGCAAATGCTATCCAGCTCAAAGGAACCTAAAAACGTGGGCAGGAAAATTTCACTTCGATAGCGTTTTAGACATCTGTCGAGCGGATCGTCAATGTTCTGATTCGCTTCGGTATTATTCTTTGTGACCAGCGTATCGAGCACAGCTTCCTTAGTAATGCCGGTATCCAATAGTTTCTTAATCTCCTCTAGACATACACTCGAATTTGAAAAGGTCGTCACGCTTTGGGAACGGCTTTCGAGTCGATTCTCTTCAATAAGCCAGTCGGGATCACGCATTAATGCGCCGCATACACAAGTATTAAGCATGGTTCCACCAAGAATAAGTGTAGCACCACGCCAGCCATAGGAATCGATCAGATATTGTGACAAGCGCGCATAAAGAAACGTTCCAATGCCTGTTCCAGAAGCGCCAATGCCGGTTGCAAAACTACGTTTCTTATCAAACCAAAAAGCAATCGACACCACGGCCGTAACATAACCAATTCCCAGGCCGAGTCCCGAGATTATACCAAATGTGATCATCAACATTTCGATAGAGTTACAAAATGCAGAGAAAGCAAATCCAAAAGCTGATACTAAGCCCCCAATTATTGTCATTTTACGGCATCCAAATTTATCGACAAGATTTGACCAAATCGGACCCATAAGCAGAGGCACCGAAAAAAATAACGAACTAATCCAAGCTGTCTTCGACGGTGATTCGCCGAAATAGTCCAACAACTGTGTATTGAGCAGACCAAAAGAAAACGACAATCCATCAGCAATAAGAGAGACCACAAGCGAGGCGAAGACAACCACCCAACCATAACCACCATCAGGCATTTCGGGTTTCTTTTTCTCCGTTGAACTCGAGTCTATCGAGTCCCCCGACTCATTCGATATAAGTCGTTTACGTTTCTTCACGTCTGCACTATTGACCAAGCAGGTCATATGGCCAGCGCTATCGACTGCAATGATGCTATTTCGCACTGCGCGATGGTGTTGCATCTCTCGCCCCTCGTTAGTCGCCAAATCATCCAAGGAGAGATCACAAAAGGTAACCTCCGGGAAAAGGTCATGTTTTATTGACTTAGTGAGCGGCATGGTCGTCGTCATCACTGTAGAGACTTTGCCAACTGTTTGTGTACTCGAAGTTGTGCTTAGAGCTTCGTTTCCACTGTTAATAGTCATTAGGGGCTGATAGATGCTCCCGTTTTGCTGGCTTTTATCCGTTTTGGGTATGGCCATATTTTCAGTTAATTCTAGCTTTATAAGCTAGAGATATTTTGTTACGTATTTATTATATATTACTGGCTTTAATCTTATATAACGATCATTTTCAAAAGTTAAATTGAACACAGTTGCACTGTTTTGCAATTAAAGTTAAAAAAAATATTTTTGTTTTTTTTTAAGGGATTGCATTGGTCGTTGGGAGGAAGCATATATAATATCCACAATATATTGTATTTCGATCAACAAATTACTATCAACTCCAACATGTGCAGCTTCATGGCGTGAGTAATTTTTATGCCCAGCACGAATGGGTCTTGTGTAACCCGAAGACGGCAACACTCCACTCCACTCCACTCCACTCCGTTGCAAATATTGACGCGTGTTGGGAATTGCTTTTCAATGTTTGTGCGCTTACGAATTGACTCAGATTGCGAATATAGGCTTTAACAAGTTACACCCAAGTGTAAATTGTTTTAAACAGCTGCAAAAATAAATAAAAAAAACAAATAAAAATTAATCAAATTATAATATTTTGATATCGAAAATTGGAACTAAATCTGCTTATTCATATTGATTCTGCGATTTATGTTAATTCTATTATTGACATTTCTTTTGTAACGAAGATAACGATTTTTCTCGGCCAGCATTTGTAGAAGAAGCCAAACAGTTTTTCAATCAGAAGTTGGTGACAGGGCTACTAACAATATACAATGCATATACATATGATTTTACTCTCCAATAACATATATGCGGATTAGAGGACTTCATGAAAGCATTCAAAACGGCATATGAGACATTCAATCCCAAATTACCCATTTCACCATAAAGTTTGAATGTATTCATGCAGCCCTCTAAATACAGATGTACTCAAATTTGTGTCTGGGGCAACAATTTCTGCATTTAATTATTTTATGAGAAAATTTGTTTTCATATGGTTACATAAATGTCATTTAAATGCTCTTAAAATTGTTCAAATCATTAATTTAATATATTCATACCTTCTTCTTTAAGTACTTTTTAAAAAAGAAATCTCCGCATTCCAAATTGGACAGTAACGAAAGTGAAAGTGCTCCTTAGATTGTCTCATATCAACAGTTATCAATTTTAATTTATTATACATTGTTTAATTTTACATTTTATTTGATTTATTTGAAATGTGTTTTATTGGGTCACTCTTGGCATTATAATTTCCATAATTAGAAAGCAACAAATTTAAATCGGCATTTTAGCGCCAAAAAAAAATTTTTTTTGTTTTTTTTGTTTGTTTGTTTATTTTTTTTTTCTTTGTTTTGATTTTTGTAAACAATCAAGTATAAAAAATAGTATATAAAATGTACAGAGTTTAATAATGTCAACAATTCGAATGAATATTCGTGCAAAAACTGCTTAAGCGCCAACAACGAAATTACGAATTTCTTTCAAAATATATGGTATTTTCTTTAGCTTTTTGTAATATTTTATTTCCTTCAACTTGACCTCATAAAAATAGCTTAGTGCAGAAATCAAACGTAAGCAAACTAAAAAGATTTCCGAAGCAGCATACGTATGCACATACATATATACGTACATACATACACGTACATACATACATACATACATATGTATCTTAAAAATCAAAATAAATCGCTTGCCTGTATGCGGTTCTTTTTGCACCAAAAAGCAAACGACAAATAAATAAGACATGAGTAATAAGAGCGAAGAAATTCGAACAAAAACGAATATCAGCAGCTTTGTACAGCGAAAAACAGCTGCACGAACAGATTTTGACAAGTACAGTGTGACCTCAATGAGGCTGTAAATTAATGTCCTTTCGCAATAAATCTTTCTATCCCCCCTTCTATTCCCTACTTATTAACAAAGTTATAATAAGTCCTTAGCCTGACATGTAACTTAGATGGTAGGTACGTTTTAAAAAAAATAGCCAGCCAAATCAGCTCCTTTCATTTCCGTCGCCATTCCCATTGACGTTTCCATTTACGTCATTTGTTTGTTAGAATCAATGTCACACTGTATTTGAGACAAAAACATAAAACAAATTCGAAGACCATTCGACGATTTCTGCGAGTATTTGCGCATAATGAATTCCATTATTTCTTGCTTGTGCCTTGCTATTTTAAATGCTATTTTCTTTCGCTTTCGCGCGTGATTTAGTTAAAAATATATAAAATAGGCAATACATTACTTTTTTCCAATAAAAGTTTTTCTACATATTGGAAAACAAAACAACATGTTTATGATTTTGGTTAAACTATATAATGGGTGACACAATTCAGATTTTCATTACTTGCGTGTGTTTCAAACAGCAAATGTCAATTTTAAACAACAAATTGTATGAATAAATCATTTAATGACTCAATTTTGTTGAACTACGTAGCGGCACATTTTCAATTTTTTTATGTATTACATACTTATATGCAAAATCGCCGTCGTCGCAAATGAAGTGAGGAAAATTTTCACGCGATTGTGTTTTTAACATGGAGTGATTTTGTATGGCTTGAGAATTACTGCTGCCAACATAGCCAATGTTAGCCAGTAGGCCACCCCACCGGGCTCGAACTTCGCACCCTACGCACGCATCAGATTTCAACACGCTAACACTGGGCCGCGGCGGCGGTTTAATTGGGTCTTTTCAATTTGAAAACAACGAAAATCGTATAGTAACAGGCGATGGAGAGCATTATAGAATCATCCTAACCGAGAAGATATTTGAATGAAAGACATGTGTGGCTTATTATACATCGCATGCAATGTTAGATGCTTTGTGTACAAAGTATAGAGGGCACATTATATAATGTTAGAGTGAGCTCAACTGACTGCCGATTTCATTAATTAAAGATTATTGCTTTGGAAATATTGCCGAACAGCTGAAACACTGACAGGCAGACTAACATATATGTCTGTACAGATTTACATATAATTGAGATTGTAGACAATTAATTAAATTGATCGGGATAAAACTAGAGTTGGATTGTTGTTTATATGAAGAAGAAACTTCCATAGTATCAATTAGTTTGGTGAAAACAAATCCAAAATACTGCAAATACAACATTGGCTGTTTGCTTACAGCTTGTTTAAATATATAGTATATATCGCTTAAGTGCGGGCCCGCTTAATTGCATTTTCCACATAAATGCAAGACATGTTGTGCATTTTGTTATTTATATCAATCTTACATAGAAAATGGATTCCTTAATTGCAATCAGTTATCATTATTTGAAATTGATGTTTCATTTAATTCTGATTGCATAAATGCAACGCCATCTACATTTGACTTTTGACTCCATCAATCACTTTGTCATAATTTTACAAAAATGTTTTACTTTGAATGACAATTGATTTTATGAAACATTACAGGTTAAAGACAAGATAAAATTAATAAAAGATTATAATAAAGGAAATCCTCAAACGGAACTGAATAAAAAATCCAAAATCCCGTGATGATACTGTTAAATGCAAAGATCGCATAAATGCAAAAATTTATCTGCATTTTCGAGTTTGCATTTATGTCATATGCACAGTATTTAATAAGCAATTCTCAAATACAGTACGCGTTCGAAAGGGTGAACACACAATTATGCGAACATTCGTAAGAGTGAAGACAGAGTTTTTTACAGTCTATCATCTATCTTTTTTTATTAGTTAACTCTCTCGGGATAGGAGCATTACAAATTAAAGTTTCTTAAGATAAACTTAAATGATATGTAAATATTTGATAGATATAGAATAAATTTTGAAACTTACCTTCGTAAAGCGAGTCCTTTGAGCCTAACAGCGTTGTCAAGACTAACGACAATAAGCAAAGTTTAAATTACATGGAAAACATCACCAATACTTATATTATTATTATCACAAAAACAACTGCAAAGCCTTTGGTCTTCACTTCTCTCAGAAATCATTTGATTGGAATCACAAGCCCGAGCAGTTTTTCTACCGCCAATTAATTCACCGTAATTGCATAAATCTTCAGTTATTTTCAACTCGCTTGAGTTATGTGCAAAGTGTTTATTGAACGAATTGGTGTTTATTTGTATTTTGAAGCGCGGATCACGGAGTATATAGTGGGGAAACACTTTATGGGACTTGTTGCCGTTGCTGTAAGTACATGGATTGTGGTCGTGATTGTTGTCATTCGCTGTGTAAATGCACACCCAGATGATTATTGAGCCAATTGGTTGGCTGGCGTTTGAGGCTATTGTCGATATTGTTGCGTTTAAAGATGTCACAATTGTTGCTGTTGAATTGAAATTGTTTTTCTTTTTATGTTTATAGCAATTGTTTATTATTGTTTTTTTCGTTGCGATTTTGGTTTTGTGAAGTACTTTGCACTGAATGTCATTCATCAAGAATGTTAACTTCATTAACACAGTATAACAAAGAAGACCAAACAGCAAAAGACTTTGCAACTGTTGTGGTTCTTGTTGAAAGACTTTCAAATAGTCTCTACTCAATTGAAATCGGAAACAGTGGAATTCGTTTGTCTCACAAAAAGCACACAGTTTTATTGTTATTATTATTATTAAAGAAGCTCTTCTGTGATTGCCCGTTTCTGGTATCAAAATGTTTAATTGTTTAGCATTTATCAATTTGTTTATAATATTTTGATGTTTCGTGTTTCTCTTAATATTGACTTTATTAGCACATTTACACGGTTGTGTCACCCACTTCCACAACGACGTCTGTTTTGGCACCAGTATAACCCACATGCGGCACGTAATGTATTTAAACACGTTCTTAAATAAAATAAAAACTAAACGATTCTCTTCACATAAAAATCAGACACGCCAAATAACTACGAGCGTCTCTTACTAGGAAAACGTTTCCTTTACTACTTCGTATTGAGCAAATAAACATTAAAATAAAGTCTAAAACTATAACAGAAATCCGTTTCGATTTACGTATGTAATTCCCGATATGCGCGCACGTTATAATACACACAGCTTCGATCTAATCGATCAGCAGCCTAACGGTTAAACGTTATTTAGTTTATGTCAAATGAACGCGTTCTCCGCCGCCTTCGCGTACATTTTATTGGCGTTTGCTTAGTATCCAGTTTCTGATTAATAAGAACACGAGCATAAACTACGCGAACAGAACATTCCACGAGTAATCAATTACAGTCTATGCGCAAATATCATTCAGGCGTGTTTGCAGACGAGTCAATCATTTATTTTGGGTTTCAAGTTGATTAGCGTTAATGCCGTTTTTACACGCCGAATCTGTAAAAAGAGAATAACCAGGATTAGCAAAATTCACAGCATTGATAACATATGTAAATATGTATGTATATATGTATGTAAAAGTTCAAGAGCAGTTTGATTTAATGCATTTGAATGAATAGGGAAGAAAAATAAACAAGAGTTTTAAAATGTATCAATAACAATCGCTTTAATTAAATTCATTCTGAACAAGAGAGAAAGAGAGTCGGAGAGAGAGAGAGAGAGATGCTTAATTTGCCATTTATATTTGTAGCCTAAATAGTTTGGGTCTTTTATTCTTGCATTAGTTTAGTTCCTTTTTATTAGCACTCTGACATGAGTTGCCTCTTATATTTCTAGCCTAAAAGCGAAAGAACAATACTATACAATTTGTATTATAAAATAAACAAGTGTTCTTAAATAAATTGACAAACAATGCAGGCTATTTTTTAAATTTATGTTAGTAATTTTTTGTAATTCCATATACAAACACTTGCCCTCACAAATACTATGTTCAAGGCAACATGCAAATAACGACAACGCTGACAACACCAATGCAGGGAGAAACTAAGCAGATCATAGCTAACTAACGATCACCTACAACAATGTAGGCACTACATACGAATAAGGCAAATGAGAAATATTATCAAAAATATAAAATCCGAGGAATATAAGTACTACAGAGTGTCTAATAATTCAAGCAAGAATTCAATTTGCCGCCATTTGTGCGGTAAACTGTTGGCAACAAAAAAAAAAAAAAAAAGAAGCAGTTTAAGGTTATTAAAAATGGTCACGGAAAATTTCGACTGAACTGAGTATGTGTCAGCAAAGCCGTGGAGATCAGTTACTGCTTTCGGAACTGAGAAAGATTTCAACACATCAGCAATTTTCATAAATTTAATTGATATTGATAAAATTGCCCTTTCCCTTTTTTTTAACTTTATACAGTTCCAATCTTGTTGGAGATGAGAAAAAGCGACTGAGTCAAAAAGTGTTTTTTTTTTAAAGTATTTTTAAATTTTGAGGCTCCTCCATTGTTTTCTTGAACGTTTTTGAGCTTTCAAACTAATTGTATTGTTGAAATTTTTGAAAACAAATTAACATTTGTTTATTTAATTATAAATATGTAAAATATTTTACATGGTTTTCTTTCCGTTTCGGAAAAATCATTAACGTGGCAACCGTGGTCAACAAAGACCTTGTATAATTTCATACATTTTCATTCTAAATTTAGACTTATGATAACCTTCGACGTTTGATAATTTTATTTGTAACCTATTCAGTTGGTTAAAAAAAAAAAAAAAAAACTGAAACTATTTTACACACGTTAAACGTGCTTATATAAATTTCTACTGTTTCTTTCCCTTCTGCATACTGACAAAAAAATTAAATTAAAATCACAATTAAATTAGCGACTTTTAATGTACTCATATAAGTAGCGGTAAAAAAAGCTCAATACGACCAACGCTTTGAGCAAAAAAAAAAACCCAAGACGAGTTGAGAACAAGTTCAACGTTCGATATCGACGTGCTTTACACGCCAGATTAAAGTACGATTTGTGTTTCTTTCAATTGCGTTTATATTCGTGTTTATGGAGCGACGTGTAAGTAAGGAGATAGTATGTGACAAAAGGAGAACAAGAATAAAATACTATGGAAACATTCTTATCAACACTTAAATAAAAAACAAAACAAAAAAAAAAATATAAGAAAACCTACCAAATAAAAAAATTTTAGGTTAACAAAAGTTCTGACAATTTATATAGTATATCTTTACAATTTAATTGATCATTTCATTTCGGTTGATAGTGAAATGTGCTTTTTTAAAACAAGTGTTGATGATTTTTTTCAATATAAACAAATAATAAGCCATTTTTTCTTTAAAAACAAAAGGCATTTAGAGTTTCTGCATAAATCAAATAGAGGAAAGAAGTGTGGAAAGCTCATCGAGTGCAGTGAAATATTAGAACTACATTTTTGAACACTTATTGTGTCCATATGTGCAAGTAAATGATAGGAAATCGACACTAAGCATTATTTCGGGCAACATAATCGCAGCTGGAGGTTTACTATACACAGACATACTATGTACAGACATACATATATGACAATTGTAATTCAATTAATGAATATATTACTGTAAAAAACCATATGTTAATGCAAAACCTTTGCCGTTTTCAAATTAAAATTTTTCAAATATATTTTATTTAATCTTTTTGCTAGTAAATGTCTACAATTAGACTTTTTTTTAAATTTCAGGTTTTAAACTTAACAAAATTTAAGAAATAGTTTTCATTTACACCGCCACAACACACAGTTTTGAACTGCATTTTCGTCCGACGTCAGTTTAAAGTAAAAACCACGCACGTGTATCCTAAAATCAAGACTAAATTTGTAAGTGCGCTCGCTTAAATAACTATGTTAAGATTATATTGAAGTGAGTTCGTTATTTGTCGGCGATTACAACCGAATAACCGAATGCGCTATTCACTCGGCCATCATCCGTCTACACAGCCACATACGCGCTTGCATGAAACCGAGCCGAGTCTGTAATCGCCATTGTACTGCTTTATAATCTTATAAATTTCTAATCATAAAAGCAAAGCTGATTTCGTCAACGTTTGTATTGTTGCTTATGTTTGTGTTGTTGCTGTTGTTGTTGTTGTTGTTGGTGTTGTTGCTTTTAAATTCGGCGCCCGACATTGTCATAGTAGTAACCGACGTCGTTCAGTTCACGTTGCTGTTTGCCTTTGTCGTTAGGTTCATCACATACAGCAGCTTCAGCGAAAGTTGTTTTGAGAAAATTAATCACATTTTAAATTATTTAAGAAGAAGAACAAAACATGGCTCTTAAGTGATCTATTCATAGTGCAATCAATTTATTTTGAGACCAGTTTGGGAGAGACATTTAATGTACATTACAAATGCATTTATCAGTAATCTTTTTATCGGACCAAATTCTAAAAGAAAATTGTATTAACCGCTCTGAACTCGCACTCGTGCGACATTAAATATTGGCATGCATGATTATTAGTATATAAGTAAACAAGTCTTTATTACTCGTATAACTGCCATAAACATACCACGAGCAGACTTCAAAGCAGACTACATTATAAGTGTCATTAACATAAAACTTAATTTCCAAAAGTGTGCTCTGATACGCTATTAACCAGACACCTAACCCATAAATCCACATATGTACGTATTATATGTACATGGCCGCATAAGACTTGCGTACTTTTTTGGTATTCGTTTCGCTATTTTATTTATTTATTTATATATATATTTTTTTTTTTTGCTATTTTGAAGATAATTACTCTGATTAGAGGTTCTCACTTGATAAGGTTCAAGATTAGATCGCAAAGTAAATATACGTTCATAATAGCATATTGCGTTCTGTGACCCTATTTTCGTTTTTTTTTAAACTAATTACCATTGGTTAATATCGCAGCAAACTGGATTAGCCGGAACATTCACCAGTCTGCGATAAGCAAACAATAAATCAATTTAAAACGACTCAAATGAGAAGCATACAATTGCCAAAACATTCGACATCAAAGATTCAATACGCGGTATTTGTGTATTGTAGCCATCCTTGTGGATCGGGTTTACAAAGGCAAATTCAATGGCAACAAATCCAAAGTCCCGATCTTAGCCATATTGAAAACTTTATAAATTATTTGTTTTTTGTTTATAATAATTTGTAAAATGCAAGTTCTTAGAAATTATGTTTACAATAATGTAAGTATTTTGTGACAAAGTTTTTTAGAATTACTTTTGTTGACAATTCCTTTTTGCCAACGGATCTTATATCTCGTGTTCTTTACATAAGTATCAAAACCGTTGAAGTCGACTTAAAGCGAAATTGAGTTATTATGATATCGTAATCTCCATTTCATAGCGCGAATTTCTATTCAACCGCTTATTATCGAAGTTATGATACTTTATAATACGAAACCTACTAAATCCCTAACCTCAACTATAGATGTTACCTCTTATGCAAGTTATGTATGATTATTTTTAGAAAATACTAATCGTCAATCGTCATTTAGTTTTATATGATCCTTTATAAAATAGCCAATATCTGAAAACATCTATTTTCGACCAAAGCTGTAATGATTTATTGGCACAGATATGTACTAAATTTCATCAATCTGCGTCAAATAGTTTTTAAGTTATAACGAATTAAGTTTTTTCTCATATATGGGAGGGTCGTACAATATAGCCATTTTTCATTACCAATGACAGACAGACAATAATTAATTTTTAAATGTGTAAGAATTTAATTGTATTTTGCAAAAATAATACAATTGATCGATGCGAAATACTCACAGAAACAATTATTAAGTTACTTTTTGTACCAACTGCATACTTTTAATTTATCGAAATTTAAATTTCAAAACAAGTTGAATTTGATTATTTAAATTCGATGAATAAACAGCAATTTATCAATTCAAATTATTAAAAGATTTTTGAATGATGTTTAAACAATTTTTATTTTCCGGATACAAGTTTTAATTTAACACTTCACTGACCGATAATATTATATTTATTATGTAAGATTGCATTTGAAAAAGTATTCTTATATTTTTTTTTGTTTTTTTTGTTATTTTTTTTAAGAAAATATTGGCTGTAGATTGTCTAACATTAATATTTTATATTTTGATTAATTTCTAGTCACGCTATCAAATATTAAAATTTTTTTGTGTTACTTGCGCTTCAATTTTTACTAAACCAGTCAGATAAAGTTTATAATGAATTGAAGGACACACATCGACGCATACAAATTTAAGAAACGTTGGCTGTTTTCGACAATGTTGATTATTGTTTTATTTATTTTTTTGTTCACCAGACATAGCAAAGACGGAAAAAAGCGAAGATTTACGCTGACACACATAAATACAGAAATGGTTTTGCGGGCGCATAACACACATGGATAATAGAACAGCAAACTCAACACTAAAAACACTCAGACTGCCAAGGACTTTGTGTTGTCGTCACTGAAGTAACAGGGGTCCACTTGAATTTTTTTTTTTTTTCGATTAAAGTCATTTGCTATCTGAGTCAAGGCATTTCAACGTGAAGGACACTGAACTGCATACACTACATACTTTTTAAAATTGCTTTCAAATATGTCAAATATAGTTACAGTTAACAATAATAGGAATGGTAGCTTTATTTTTTTTACACTTTGTGTTTTTCGTATGTATTTAGTGTTTTTGGCAACTTGTCTCTGTCCCTATATCTGTATTTATATAGTCATTCACATTGGCGTTTGAAATAAATAAACAACTTTTAAACATTTCTGTACTGTTCAGTGGTTGGCTGATGTTTATAAGCAACCACAAGGACTCGTGAAATTTATGTTGATATTTTGTAGCAAAGTGAACAACTGAGTGCTGATAATTATGATTAGGAATTGACTATATATTTCAGTTGAAAACTGATCCCAATGAGACACTTACATATATATTCTTTATTGTATACCACAAATACTTAAGTATGTCACCATACACGTCTGATAAGTATCACATTGAATATTTATAGGAAAGCTGAATTTGTCAGCATGCAATAAAGAAATATCTAAAAATACGATACTGATTAGAAATTACTTGAATAAAATCTTTAAAAATAATTATTAATTATTATAATGTTTAAGACACTAATAGGATTTCCAAGTAATCCGGATTGAACCGATTTTAGTTGATCGAAATTAGCGAAGTTCTACTGTATCTTTAAAAACATTATCTGGGAACTTGCAACTTATTGAGTAAAGTAATAACTTTTTATAATCAGTCAATTAAATATCATCGATTTCAAACTAAATTTATGAGTTAAAGGAAATTTTTGGTTTTTTGCTTATTTTACAAATTAAAACGATTTTGTGTTATCTTGCATAGAATCAAGACTTCATTGTATTTGCGAATTGTCAAAGAAACGATAATTTGTGGACAGTATGGGAATTGATTCAAAACTATTCCACCAGTATGCGAATATTACATCAATACACAAACAGATTATAGTTTTTCCATTCGAAGCGAAAAACAATGAATCATGAATACATACATATGTACATATTTGTATCTTCTTAACCACATGTGAACAATATTCAAAGTCTAATTTTCGATAAAAATATTTATATTTTATATTTATAAGGTGTTTTTTGTGCTTTAAAACTTTCAAATAATATTAAACAAGCAAAATGATGTTGTTGATTTTTCATAGGTGAACCGGCGTCGTAAAAGTGTGCGTTGAGCGAAAACGACTCATGGCTTTTCGAACAATTTGTTGCGATGGATGATAATGTCCACCGTAAAATGAAGATAGCGAACGTTATGTTTCGCAAGCAATTGAAAACACTGTGGCCAATTCCAAGAAGTCACCCTATATAATGCAATTTATCAGCAGTGAGGTACTTAAAATACATTCTTGTGACTGTCTTATTTATTGTTTGGTTTTGTTTTAAATAAACTGGTTAGTTATTAATCTGGAATCAAATGAATTTAAGAAAGTTTTACGTAACTTTAGGTGCTTTGTTGAGTTTACTCAATTCGATATTTTACAAGTTGATTTATTTTTACAGTTTATCGTAAGCATAATAAACATTCATAAACTCATACATATATATGTATGTATGTGTACTTCACACTATTGTTTTGAAATCCATGATTTCGTTAAATCAAATAACAATAACAAAAACATTATTTGGACTTTGAGTGAAAATACGATCGAACAATTGAATGCATCTAAGTATTAACAATGACTTGGAAGAAGATTCGTAGACTTTACTTGACTTGTAAGTCAGTACAAATATTTTTTAAATACGTTTAAATAAATATAAAATCTATTTTTATTTACTCGTGAAAATTAACATTTACAAAAAAGTTCAATATGCAGCACGAAAAGTTATAGAGCTCAACTAACTCAACAAAGTTGTGGAATATTCAGATTTTTATTTAGCATTAAATACTATAACAGCTACTCGTCAATTAGTTTTTAGCTTAAGTATCGGAACTATTGAAAGTTTTTGTAAATATATACGAACTTCAACCATGTCTATTCAACAGATGTGTTGCAAAACGTTTTGGCATTGTTACAGTTTTATTGGGTCATTAATATAAAGTTTTTTTTTTCACTTAATTAATAACCTCACATATGTGTATAAATGGCATATGCATTATATACATATATTGGCTAACTTTTTCTAACAAGTCATTATGGCCGAATAATACGATAGGGGAGAGGCTTATGTAAGTCATTAACGTTTATTATTTTATTAGTTTAATAAACAAACAACAAAATGAAAAGCAAATTAATAGATTAAACACCAAACTGAAGTAATTCCTATATGTTTACAAACAACATAGAGAATTGCAGACATGGCTTTTATTTATTTAAATGCGATCGCTTTTTATTTTCAATCGCTTGTATTTTTTATAGGCGATGTACATAAAATATTATTTTTGTTATTTTATATACACATATGAGAGTATATATATACATAGTTATGGACACGAAATTAGCATGTCGTGTGTGACTAACTTTTATTTGGCAACCTTTGCTACTCAACTCAACGTTTCTAAAATGTTGCTTCTAACCTAAGAAATAACTCGTCAATGTAATCAAGAATCTTTGCAATTATTGCATCTACTGCTAATTTGAGTTGGGCCCATGGCACACTTTTAAACTATCACTTTCAAATAAGCTGCTCATGTATGAACAACTGATAAAACCGGTTTGGATGTCCGGCTTACAGCTTTGGGAAACGGCCAAAAAATACAATACAGCACAATCTCGCTAGTCCGGACAGTAATAGTTTTCACTACTCTACGGATTACTGGGAAGTCCAGAATAAAATATATAAGTAAAATGTTTCTCAATTTAAACTTAGTTTTTATATGCTTAACGTTTATTTACTTTTAGAAACTCGTGAAAAATCCGGATTAACAAGGTTTTTCTGTATAAATAAGAGCAATCACTAACACACGAGAACTACAACAAAACTTAAACTATCTTAGAACTTAAACATCTATCAGAAAACACCAAGCAACTACAGAAACCCACAAAAACATTAGGATCAACATGTCAACGACGCAAGAAGTGATATTAACACGAACAAAAACGCACACGATCAGTTGACTAATAAAAGAGGTATAAATTATAAATAAATAAAATAATTACTAAAAATAGCTGTATTACTCGTATTAGTCAATTTTAGCCCAAGACTTTAATAGATTTTTTATATACATAGTTAATTTAAGTGACAAATACAATTATGCTTTTATGAGACTAAAAAAAAAATATTTATTGGAAGAAAAGAGATACAAAAGAAAAGATGATCGTGCAGTTTTCCTTCTAATAGATAAATACAAATAATAATAATATTGCCAAGAATGTGCGAAGAAAAAATGCGTTGATTAAATAATGGAAAAAAATTAACAAGGGAAGAGGAAAGATTAACGAACTTCAGGCGGCTATGGCTAGATGGGAGATGTATCCCAGTCAGAATATGTTCTGAATTTTGGATTCCACACACAGGATGCATATTAAGGAAATGGACGAACTTAAGTTGTAAAAAAAAGCTTATTAGTACAAGGGTCTCTGAATTCTTTAGCCTAACTTATAATAGACCCAACAACACCCGTTGATTTATTAGCAGTCATAAAAATGTGATAACTTAAGTTGAGTTTACTGTTTGGGTTCGCATTAATACATCTATCAAGATCTTCTTGAAGAAGGCCCTGATGAAAGTGAAAGTTATCGGCAAACATAAGAACTTGTAAATGCTTAATTATAGATGGAAGGTCGTTGATAAATTGCATTTATTTTACCTCTTATCTCTAGGCAAGGCAAGACTAATGCGTCTAATGATCGTTGAATTTATTAATAAATATTTTTCGAAAAATTTTATGAATTTGTATGCTTGAATATTCAGAAAAATTTCGTTAGGTTGCTAGTATTCAAATATACATTTTGAAAGTTTTCTTCTTTTTTAAATGAATTACTAAAATCATATTTCAAAAAGTCTGGCAACATAAACTTTTAAATTTATTGATGAGCACATCATCTGACTTAGGACCGATGACACTTATCCTTATAAAAACCTTCCTGCACTTTTTTTAATGCTGTTTAGCATTTTTCATGTTTCCCTTCTCATAGTAACCACTTCTTCTCCAAGAGATTCGGTTTGCATGGTCAATTTTCTCTCTCATAATAGTCGGCACCGCCGGGGTTTCTTGTTATGTCGAGAGAGCCCATACAAACTTGCTTTCTCGTGGCATGAGAAAGTGAATTTTTTGCCGAGGAAAACTTACTGTTGTTGCTTGATGAGAGATTTACATACGAATTTCCTCTCCCAAGGTGATATAAGAGAGTGCCTTTTACGATGAGAGAGATTTAAGAAATGTGTCTGCCTTTCAGGCGAACATGTGTTATAAAGCGAACATCTGATATTTTCACATTTCATTGTTGGTATTTTCCTAACTCCGAATTCTTATTCGTTCACACAAATTTTCGGCTTATTGTGAAATACTCGTAATATCAAGCGATCATTGAAGACTTACTGCTTACATTATATAATTATAAGACAACTATTTTTATAAAAAAGAGAAAAAATAATAATATTACATTCATTTATAAAAAGTTGACACCTTTTTTTTAGTTTTACTGCAGTTCTTTGTCTAAAAAGAGCCTTCGTTTTTTAGAGATTCTCTTGATCTGCAATGTTCATTTTATGTATTTTTATATTTTACTCCATTTTTGGATACTCTATTTTAAGATTACTTACGCCTTAATCATCATATCAAAATGACAACGATACTGATTGTTTACGATTGCAAAATTCACCGACGATAAACAATGTTTTTTTCTTTGCTTTTTTTTATTTATAACCGTTTACAATTAAAATTTATATTTTTAGATAAGAGTATTTGTAATCAATAAAAAACTAAACCATTTTTCTCTTATTCTTTAATTGAGAACAAAAAAGCTAAATTAAACATTGATTTATCTAACACGCGGGATTTATTTCAATTTTTGCTGCACTTGTTATTGTAATAATGGAAATGTTGCTCTTGCTTATTGTACCATCCCTTTTAAAGGGGGAGTTTGGATATTTTGCGGTTGAATGCTTGACTTACACTCACCAAGTTAATGGTTCATACACGCAGGTGGGTAATTAACTAAACTCACTTACACTCACAAATAAATCAAATCGGTGGCTGAAACTACGTGCTTTGCTCAAATTAGCGTTTTTGATTAAATATCGTATTAATAAAATTTTTATTTATAAAAATTATTGGTTTTCCAATTTCTCAAGCAATCAAATAAAAAAAACTGCAAATTAGCACACCCGCACCATACGAAGCAAAAACATCAACTGAGAGGATGACACCATAAATTGCGGTTTGTTTTTGTTTTTGGCTTTCGCCTTCCACACACTTTGTGAATACATTTGGGCACCACAAATTATTCACAATAGAATTAAACAAATTCCACAGAAAAGCAACCATGGGTTTACATTAGAGAGGGCGCTGTAAATACTATCTCTGTTTACCCAAACACGCACTTGAACAAGAGTGCGCCTTGCCAATGAATCCATATAAAGTGACAACTGTTTGCTGTGCCTTCATAAGATTTGAGTTGATCAGTTTTGTTGATATTATGACTACTAAATTCGTCTCATAGCAGCTGTTCGCAGCGGTTGGAACACTATTGTGCATTCATTCTTATTGGCTGGTGCACTAGTAAGAAAGAGAAAAGCATAGCGACTCCGATTATAAGCTGCCTGTGTGTTGCATTCATATTGGACAGCACTAAAAAACTTTGAAAATTCAAATCAAAATGTATAAGTCAATATTTATAAGGCGTAATGTACTAAAATTGTTTCTAAATAATTCATCATTAATCACCCTTCAATTTTTAAACCACTATAAATACATTTTCGAACGAATTCACTTGTCGCATACTGCACAGCTGAGAGCGCTACCAATTTACATTAAAATATATTTCAACACTACTTTTTGAATTCAAAGAATAATGTTCAACGCCTAAGAAGGTTTCCATGCCACTGCCGATTATAAAAGTTGGGAAGTGAACAACTATATTTGTTTTATCTCAAAACTTTTTGATCTGAAAAAAACCAATTTCGTCACATCTATAGTTAGTCGCAAATCTATTCGTTGCAAGTTGTTTCAATAATAAATGCTCGATTTTCACAACATTCATACATATGTATGTATATTATTTTTATTCAGTTTGTGTTAAGGCAGTATTGCAACCTTTAAAAATAAAAAAAAAAGGATAGCTTCATTGTTTAATATAATTCATTTTTATAAACAAAAAAACTTAAGTATTCGTTGTTAAGCATTGTGCGATGCCCGTTGTTTGCCTAAATTGAATTTATCCGATTGCGCATTGATTCCACCAATTTGTAGCGTGTTTTCACAGGTTGTTTGTCCCAATACTCTAGCAGCATGTGCTTGAGCTCTCCTTAGAGGAAGTCGCGTGTTGTTCTTCTTCTTTTTCATAGGTGTAATTCATGGCGACTATAATTATCATACTGAATAGAATTTCTCTTTTTAATTTTTATTTAAAGTAAACACTAAGTTCAATTAAGTTGTCAGAAACTTTTTTCAAGAGAAATGCTATTTCGTGCTACATTTTAAATTTGATCACCGAACACAGGCAGCTGCTGTAAAAATTGTTACTGAAGGGCTTTTTTTCCTTTCGCACTTCTTTTTCTTTTTGATTCTGTCTTTATTTTTAACTTTTTGAAATTTCCTAAATATACAATATTTCACTTTCTTTTCTGCACGAAGAAAATCCGTTATATGAAAATCAAAAACGAATTAGATTTCGATTAATATTCCAAGACAAATAATAAAGAATCTCAATTCACAACTATTTTAATGTGCGTATACACATATGTATGTATGTACATACAATATGTTTTGTGGGAAATTTTGATACCGCGCCTCATTCAATCTTAATATTTATATGGCTATAATTAGCCAATCTGTTGTATTGACCTTAATAGTTACTATAAAGAAATTTGCGAATCAGAAGCTTTACCATTTCCGTCTTCTAATCGCGTGTGTTCGATTACTGATAATGGAACACTTCTATTAAGCTATTGATAACAAAATTGCTTAGATGTATAGTGTCATAAAATCAAAAAATAAATAAGATAACAATCAATATTCTCAATATCTGCATTTCTGTGTATTGATACTAGTATTTTAAAATGATTTTCAATTATATTATTAAAGACTAATATACAATTAAATATTAGTCCACAAGAATCGCTAATTTCAAGAACACACAAGGGTGTCGTCGCCCTCAGCTTCATCCGCTGAAAGTAAAAATATAAATATTTGAAATTTTAATCAGTACAAGGGTGAATTTCGTAACTGCATTTACAATTTGAAGTTCATCAATGGCATAAATACAGTATTACTTTTGCTTATCAAGTATTTGCAAAGGAAGTGAACTTTCTGCACACTGAAAGCATAACAGATGCTTCGATTCAACTTACAAAGTATCTGCAAGCCAAACATCAACGCAAAGCCGGCGAGCGCTGCAATATAAGGACGCCATCCGGACACGTCTTTTGAAAAAATCTCAAAAAAGACCACGTAGAGTAAGGTGCCCGTGGCGATCCCCTGCAATATGCCTGACGGTAGACTGGGCCTGTTTGGATTTGCCTGCTGGCTAATGGCAATACCGACGCCAATGCCGATGGGTGTCACAACCGAGAACGTAAACAGATAAATAATAACGAGAACAGTGCGTGTACGTGCCACTAGCAACTCCAAGCCCACACAGAAGGCAAGGACCAATTTATGTGCCGCTACAGCGCCAAACATAAACCAAACTGTGCCCACGGTCATTTCCAAGCCAATTGCCATGCCTTCGAACAGCTCATGCAGCGAAAGTGCCAGAATAATGCCCAATCCGCGCATTGTGGAACTGGCATCCGCGTCTGTGCTATTGAGTGGCATATGAGAATGCCCAGCATGTGCGTCTTGATGATGATGATCGTCATGCTCGCTGTGTTCACCTGCCTCACCGTTCACCCTGACTGTTGTCACTTCCGTTGCGGTTTCATTTGATCTCTTGCCGGCACTCGGTCGTGTACTGCTCCTAATGCTATGTCCTCGATCAAAAGCTGCACTAGCTTCAGCCTCCTTTTTACTTAACTTCTTCTGATGACGATGCACAAATATATGCATTATTTCCTCAAGCATGTACATCAAATAAAATCCTGCGCACATTAGCATTTCTGGCAGGGCGAATGGCGTTTTAGCCAGCATCTGGCACTCTTGCAGCTGATTTACTGTTTCGATTACATCGGGCAGCATGTGCAAGAACGTGGTGCAGACCAGCACTCCGGCGCCAAAGTAAAGCAGACACTGCACTACAACCGAGGACCGTGCCGACTTCGAGCTCTGGTCTGTCCATTTGAAGAAACGGTTAAGCAAGTATGGCAACGCGCCACATAGAACCGTCACTACAATCAGCACAACAATTGCAATTACTTTAGCGATGGTTAATGCAGCTTGATCACTTTGAACGTCTGCGCGCGAAACGATTTCATTTGAATGAAGTGTTTTTATCGTTTCATTTGAAAACATCGCTGCCGAATACATCCTATCGATTTAAAGTCGTTTGTGAGAATGAATAAATGTTTGCGATTCGAAGCTACAGTACAACTTAACTTTTTATAAGAAAACCGCTCTTCAAGTTCGTTTTCAGCCATAAATCATGGAAATAAGCCCAATCATGCTAACGCTGCTACGATACTCGACTTCACACAGACGTCAAAGTGTGAATCCACTTTGACAGCGCCTCGGACACATTGCGAAAAGCAATCGACTAACTGCATTTCTGTGTGACAGAGATATCGAACAAAAGCAACCAATCAAGTGCGATTAATCAATATGTACATTTTAACTCCCTACGTACTTAAATAGATATTGTATATACACTAAGTACTAATGTTTGGTAACGTTTACAAGTTAAGTAACCTTCACTTATCTCCGTTTCTCGTGAAATTGAGCAGAAATTGAGCAGAAATTTACGGAAATTTTATAAAAATTATATTGCAAAATTATAAAATTATTTCCGCTATGATCTAATTGATGATTTTATAAAGACCATAGGCAATTATCATGGAATCTGCTTTCGTACAAATAAAAAGCAATCATGTAAACAAAAGCAATCGAAAATTAGGTACCTATTATAGATTATTAGTGAACATTGGTCTTCTATATCGTCAATAATTCTATCTATACAAAAACACTCTTCAAAGCTTTAAATTAAAAATGAAAGTATCCAATACTTCGCTGTTGATCATTTGATAAAGCCAATGGCAATAATACACGAGAACTTTCGATTTTCTTCGTATGTTCGTTTCGAATTGATAAGGTTGATTTCAAAGAGTTCAATGGCATAATTGCCGCATTTTTCAATTGAACAGCTTTTTATGGATTTCCGCAAGAGGTTAGCAGCTGTGGTTCGGAGAAACCCCATTGTATTAAGATAATCAATTTCTCGAAAATATGATGTTCAGTTTGGAAGTAACCAAAAAACTGAAAGAGCTTAGCAGGCTACTAATTTGATGTTGCATGATGTGTTAGTCTTTCTAAATGACAGGCCGACAAAGTTAACGGTTTTGCTTGACGGATGTCATAAATTTTGAACACAACTTTTCCTGTTGGTAACTCACTAACCATATGTACATACATATATGTATGCAACCATTGATATGCCTTTTTAAGATATATATTTTTTTTTTGTATGTACTTAATTTTGCTGTTCAGTAAGTATTCGATATAAAGGGTGCTTTTTTTGTTTATTTTTTTTTGCTTTTTGTTTTTTGGAGATATGAAACGTAAAAATCGTGCTGATAACCAATGCTTTATTGATAAGATAATTTTATGTCATTAGTTAAATTAAATTTTATTTCTGTCATATGGGTGGCGCGACTGGCTCAAAGTCTAATTTTTGATCACGTTTTGAGCAGCTGAGGCCAATTATATATTATATTCATCAGCCAATAATCACAGCAAACAGAGATTTTTTTACGACTCATGGTTATACGAATATATTTTTTTGATGGATGATAATGTTGACCATTAGTAGAAATTTTGTTGTTTGTTTCTCAGAACAAACCTGTAAAAAAACACCCATAATAATAAGCCGTAATATTTATTGTAAAAATTATATATTATTTCTATTTATATATATATGTATATCGTAATTACTATGACTTTTTTACCTTTTATTCTTCTTTTTACTTTTAAAATCATTAAGCTTATGAAATTCACTGATGATTTAAGGCAGAGTTTCACTTCCTGGATAAATATATACTTATGTCGTTCAATGTAATCGGATTATTCCTTACAATAAAAAAAAAGTTGATGTCTTTGCTGTCGAGGTCGAGTGTTGAATTGTTCTTGTTGATTCTCTTTAGTGTTTTTAGGTTTAGTACATACTCTACTATGTAAGTTTTGTACATGTACAATATATCTTGATTTCATAATGCAAAACAGCACAGTCGTATTCGTATTCGTATAATGTATAGGCGTCTAATTTAGACGATTTTTTCTTTGTATGTACCGCCCAGTGCTTACGCTTTAATTTTACTGCAGATGTCACAATGGTGTGTTCTCTCGATGATTGCTAAATAAGATTGATGATTTTTTTATTTTGTTAACATTTTGCAATCGACACTCATATCAGGTTACTAAAAACCATATATTATCAAAATGTCGGAAGTACTCATCACGACTGTTTCGGATGTTGTGGCGGTGGTGGAGGCGCCGGTTTAAAGCATTGCAGTAAGAAAGCTGTGTAAATGACAAATGCTACAGCAAGAGCAATCAAAGCATACATAAAAATATTCAGTTCGGGTTGACGGAAGCGATTTTTACGGAGCCATTCTAGCACCTCATCCTCAGAGAGTAGATCACCTGTGAATAAGCTATATTAAGTATACCATACGTTGGCAATAAAATGTATGTATACCTCGATATATGCTAGGGAATCTTCGACGAAAATAGACCATAGCCGGCAGTTTGGTGACGCCCCATTTCTTAGCATAACGCGAATCCGCCATTTTGACAAAAGTAATATCAAGATTATCGGTTTCACTGTCAATATTTTCGAGTTTCTCAAGAGCAGCAGAACTATCTTGCTGATTGTGTTCATCTGTTTTATGCAACAATACAGAATTAGTATTTTTTTAGTTTTCTTGGTATATTATTATACTTACAAAAGAATACAGACAAAAATTCGTTTTCTTCGAGAAGTTTATCGAGCATTTTGCGATTAACCTCTTCAATTTCGTTTTTGATTTCAAAAACATCTTGCGATGTTAACCAACTAATTATCTTTTCATGCTGGTGCAAGTCGCCGTCATACAAAACCGGAACTTGTTTTCTGTATGTAAAAGCATGTGTAAGCAAATCAAGTGCCTTCTTGACAATAGAATTTCAGTTTTACTAACCTAAAGTATACTAATGAAGGGATATTGACCACTTCGTATTTCTTAGCTGCTTCAACGCTTGCAATTTTTACAAAATCTATGCCAAACATATCAGCCTCTCCGTCGATCTCTTCTAGTTCTTCAAGTATTTCCTCGCACTCAGCGCAATCTTCGTCATCTATCAAGAAGTATTTATTAAATACGATCGCTGATAAAGTCACAGTATTTGAACTTACAAAAGAACACTACCAAGAGCGTTGACTCAGCCATCAAGCGATCGAGCATACGTTCGTTCACTTCCTCAATCTCATCGGCCAATTCACGGTTATCGTCGTCGATGAGCCATTCTAGTACTGATTGCTCGTTTTGTAGATCTCCCTCGAAGAGCAAGGGGTTACCATTACTGGAAACAAATAAATTCATTTTCAATAAAGATTACTACATAAAAAGTAAAAATAAAATCTGCTTTATGCGATATTAATAAGAATTGCTACTCAACTGTTTCTGAGCGCGTATAAAATTCTAGTAACATAATATTAAAACTCTTGCTTATCTTATGCTTTGCTCCCACATACATACTATATTTTCCTAGTTTAACATAAACACTTGAGTTTAACGTATGACTTCTGCATTCTGAATATTGATTAAAAACTTACCGGAAGTAAACTAGCGCCGGAAATGTTTTAATTGAGTAACGCTTCGCCAATTGCGGATCCTGTATTTTCACCATATGTATTCCAAAGACATCGCATTCATCGTCAATCAACTCGAGTCCTTCCAGTATTTGATCACATATGTTGCAATTTATTTTATCTAGTAGAATAGTAAGTTTCTCAAATTAATTCTTTGATGCATCTGTATAACTTAGTAACCAGAAATTGCAGACACAAGCTTTCTGTTTTGGTTTCACATTTGTTAGATATTATAATAGTGCATCGTGAAGTAGGAAAGTTGAATTTAATGTGTTACATGCGTAATTATTTCTTAAAGAAAACGCCAAAAACTAAGGTATTCGTCTCCAAACTAAATTCGACATTTCTCATTAAGTACATATACGTATGAGAATCTAAAGTTATATCTCTGTAAAAGCTACTTATTTTTAAAATAATATGAATTAAATTATGAAGCTAAACTTCATGTGAACCGAATTTTATGTCTTAATAAAATTTGAAAATTTAATAGATTCATTGATTTGATTATTGATCACTTTTATTGAACTCCCATTCCTCATAGTTAATAGGAATTTAGTTTGGTCGTTATACTGCCAAGCATTTTAGTAAAAGAATTAGAGAAAACAGGAAAAACATTGAAAGGCTACTTCTAAATTAGATTCAAAGACATTTGACATGGTTAGAGTGAGTTTAAGTACAATACAGAACAGAGCATGCGCGAATAGTAGCATCGGCGTTGACTATGTGTTGGGAATACCTTGAGTTTCGATGCGTTTTCTTTTACGTGAAATGTAGTTCAAAACAAATTGCTTGGATGAGTGCTTGTTGGTGGTTGAGGTCATGTTGCTCTCTTTAAGGGAATTGGGTGAACAGAAACTGCGACAGAAAGCGGGTTGTTTGCCTCTACGCTCAATAGGTACTGAGATTTAAGCACAGATGAACAGTATACGGTGTTCGAATGAGGTTGGAGTTGGTTGTTTGTTTGTGTATATAGACAAATAGTTGTTGGTGTTGGATTTGTTTTTTGTATTGTTTGTTTTTTTGTTTTTTTTTTTTTTTTGCAGTGTTGGTGGAAGTATAATTATATACATAATTTAACACATATGGAATAAAGATATTGCTTATGCGGATTAAAAAGAAACAGTTGATTTCAACTTACAAAAATAGACTGCAAGATATTGGGTTTCCTCCACCATAGTCTCAAGCATTTGACGTGTAATCAATTCAATGCGATCCTCAGTCTTTTGCGTAATAAGCCATTGCAGAACTTCTTCTTCTTCGCTTAGTTCACCTGATAAAAATTGATTTCAGATTAATTATGTGACAAAAACTATTTAGGAAATACCTTCAAAAACATTCGGTATGCCGCCTTCGAAGTAAACTAAAGCCGGATACTCATGCACGCCGTAACCATCGGCCACGGAAAAGTCACGCGTCTTGACGAATGTTATGCCATGTTTATCGCAATCATCATCAATGTTCTCCAGTTCCTCCAGCACCTTGGTGCATTGTTCGCAACCATCGGCATCTAATCGGTTACATCAGATGCAATAGAGAAGACAAAAGCATTGAAGGCAAATGCAGAACACCAGATTGTACATATAAAAAGTGCAGCTCGATAATGCAAAATAGAAACTTGACATAAAGAAGTTTAGGTAAAGAAAGCACATAATATCAAAAGCATCAATTTTTTAATTAAACACTACATACACGTACATCTACATATATACATATATACATATATAAATGCTAAAAATAAAAACTTCTCAAGTGGAAATAGAGCAGAGTAAGAAACATGTAGCAACAAAAAAAAAAAGAATAAGAAAAAGAAAAAGAGGAAAACTTTATCAACCAAGAAATATAAACGAAATTGAAAATGAGGAAGAGCTTAAAGAAAAAACAATAAAAAAGTTTCAATTAAAAAAAAAAGTTTAATTCAAAACAGTGCATACACACAGCGCGGGAAGAATTTACGGGCACGGGCACGGGCACGGGTACGGGTACAGGCAAACAGATGAATAGATAAACACACATTCAATCAACAAGATAGAATTTAGTTTCGTTGAGTTTAGTGTAATTTGACAGTGCAGGAGAAGCATCTAGATTACGAGATCTACTACAACTATCGCATATCGCAACTAAAGGTTTTATACACTGAAGTGTGAGAAATTTTTTAATTGTTATATCCTTTTTTTTTTCTTTTTTTTTTTTTTTTTTTTGTACTTATGGTTGGTGGGGTGTGTTACATTTCAAAAAAAACATTCTCTGGGAACATTCCAATTTGTTGGCAACTGTTTCAATATTCTTTTTTTTATTTTGATATTTTTTGACTAAAAAGCACGCTACCATCATCGTGCTTGCTGGCAGCTGTTTCCTGCGCTGCAGAAGCCTCTTCGCCCGTCTCACCATTACCGCCGCCGCCGCCTGAGTCCCCGAAAGCAGCTGCTGCGCCCGCTGCGGGGCCTTCTTGCTGTTGCTGTTCACGTTCCTTTTTCATGCGCGCTTTGCGTGCCGCTTTTGAATTGCAAATGTCGCATTTGGTCTTGTTCCCTATTTTTTTTTTTTATGTGTTTTAAATATGTTTAAACAATTTTATATAGAAACGCACGCCGTCGATTTGAATAGTGTTTTATGTATGAATGTGTATGCTAATTTACAGTTCATGTACTTAACTGCCTCTATAACTTTGGCAAAATAAATATGGGTCAGTTGTTCTAAAAATATTTCGATGTGTGCAGCTGCATATAAATAACATACATATGTATACGATGTTTCTCATATTGTTTCTTTTATTGCCGTGTTTTGTGCTTTTATTTTCTAGTATACGTTCATCTGCCAAAGCAACTTTTGGCCCATCCGAAAAGTCTGCGGTTTTTGGCTATTATTTGCTTTAAAGCATGATAATCTTGAGCTTATTAAATAACTGATTGTCTGCCAAAGATAATCATCGAAGATATGTACAAAATTATTTAAATTGAAAGTTAAAATAAAAATATAGTGTGAAAATTCGATATATTTGAAGTTCACTTGATGGCTGGCTACCAAAAGGTAGCTCAACATTTGAGCACCGTACCTTGAGAACAAAAAAAAATATTTCATAAAATCTATCTAAATCCATGCAATTTGACAATGACAGGGTGGAAAAGAACTTGATTGAAGCAAGTGAAGCTCCTGAACTGTTGCAAATCTAGCACAGACGTCAAGAAAGGTGATACTATGTACTTGGAGAACAAATTGATTAATCTAGCATCAACAGAAGAACGGAGCGGATCAGCCGGAAGGACGTTGCCTTTCATTATGCCGTACACTTGTTTGGTGTCCTGCCAAACATTTAGAGAATCTTGTTTGGGATTTTTTAACAATTAAGTGAACATTGAAAAAGAAAAGTATGTTTATATAGCTACAGTCAAGTTCATGCACCTGATCGTTCAAATGACTACTCGTTATGGTAGGCTACTGTAATTAAATGTTAGATTTAAAATGTTAAGCAAAATATTGAATTGTTTTTTTTTTTTTTTTGTTAATATATTTCTTATATTAAAATGAACAAACAATCTTTTCTATATTTGCTTAACTAATGATTAAGTTAGAATCTTGCGTTATTGATGAATATGGGAATCCCGCCAGAAATGAAAAGAGCATTCCTATTCATTCACTTACACACATTCACTCATATTCACAAGAGTAAAGACGTAAGATGGGGAACTTAACTTAATTTCTTACATACGTACAAATGTAAAGAATTTTGCAACAAGATACAAGATAATACAAGATTCTATAGCCTAAAATGCAATTGAGGGCAGCTAAAATGTTATTTGTTTTATGAATTGTGTCATTTTGCAGCTGTAAGCTAACTTGAGGCACTTATGCATCTTAATGAGGCAATTAACTGGCTCAATTGGGCAGTTAAGTACATTATACTGTATACAAATTTATTTAAGGATTAATTTGAACTCAAGTAGATTTAAGTTTGAAGCAAAGAAAATGGTTAGTTACATTGAGAGTAATTGAAATTGCTCGCAATGCGCCGCTTTAAAATTAATAAATAATTATTTGTTCTTTCGGTTGCGTGATCACAACTATTCGTGTTATGTTTTTTCTTCGGTTAATTACAATGCAATTATTTTTTTCTTTTTTCTATGTGAATTTTAATGTGATATTTTGATTCACATGCTGCAATCTTTTTGCGCAAAAGAGCAACAATAAATTGTACAATGTACTGAAACAAACGGGACAAAGGGTTCTAGTAGAATGTGACAGCTTCTCCGTGAATGAGACAAGAAGATTGTACATTGTACAGATTCATGTTGCCAAACTGATTGCAGCAGTTTTGAAATCTGTTATTTATTTAACGCTCGTTAAGTTTGTCATTGCGCTGACAAACTTGCATAAGCTAGAAATGAACTTACAAAAGTAGACAGCAATGGAGCCAGATTCTTCAATTAAATGTATTAGTCTTTCGCCTTCGAGATCTTCGATAACATCTCCACTTGGATCCTTTTGCGTGAGTAACCAAGTGAGGATTTGTTCTTCCTCGTAAAGATCACCTAAAAATAAAACATTATCGAAGATATTTACGACTCAACCATTTGATTTGAACACTTCATCAGACATACCGGCGTAAATGACTGGCTCCTTCGATGTGGGCTTAAAGAAAACAATAGCTGGCAGTGCAAAAACTCCGTACTCCTTAGCCATTTGCTTGTCATCGATCTTAACAAAGTCAATGCCGGCCTTATCGGCATCATCGTCGATGTGTTCCACCTCGGCGAGCACCCGTGGACATTGCTTGCATTCTTCACTGTCTATTTGGCAAGCGAAAGTTCAGGATAATTAAGCTGCCATAACTTGTTGAAGATCAACTCAACACTTACAAAATATAACTGCTAAATAATCAGAAGACTTGCGTATTTTTTCGAACATTTTACGATTTACTTGCTCAATATGATCCGTCATCTCCATGTTTGCCGGACTAGTCAGCCAGTCGAGCACCTCCTCCTCATCGTCAATGTCGCCGTCATAATTGATATATTTACCTTTGCGGAAATAGGTAATACCTGGTGGATTCCGATAACCATACTTTTTGGCCATTAGCTTGTCATGCATTTTCACTATGTAAATGCCATATTCAGCCGCCTCGTCGTCTATGAGTTCTATGTGCCGCAGCACACGTGGAGCATCAGGATCATCTTCTTTGTCTGAAAATGCATACAAATCAAGAATTTTAGTCAGTTAAGTTGACGATGTTTTACACCTTTTTATGGCAATATGCGTCTAATAAACATTAAATATTATACATTAATTTTGCATAATGTTAGGCAGTTACAGCTTTTAGAGAGCGTTTTATTTTTACAGTTTTCAATTTATTTTTCATTTTATTTTTTTTGTTTTATTTTTATTAGCACCTAATCCTACACATAGCTTTTGGCTTTTTGTACTTACAAAACTATAGTAAAAAAATGTATATATTAAAATTTTATAAATTAAGCATACGATAAATATTTATGACCTTAAGGCAAGCGCATCACATGCATACTTACAAAAAACGACGGCTAGAAAATCTTTTGTTGTAATGTATTCGGAAAGCTTATCACGATCAATGAGCTCAATACTCTCATCGGCCTTCTGTTCGAGTATCCACTTAAAGACTTCTTCGCTCTTCTCGATATTACCTAGATGATGAATTTTTTTTTTTTGTTTTTTGATGAAAAGAGAAGCAATATTATAATTTCAGATATTTTCAGTAAATGTATTTTAAAATATTATCAATTTGACATACCTGTAGGCTGCAGAGTCATAATCAATCAAAAGTTTCTAATTGCAAATTTGAATGTTTATGAAAAATAATCAATTTTCGTGAAAAACAAGAAAAATAATTATCTAACCTAGAGAACCAAAAATAGTTTTTCTGACATGTCCACGTAAAGAGAACACTTTTCAATTGTAATAAACCACATTACACAAATAAACTGTGATGTAAACAATTTTCTAACATAGGGTCAAACAGAGCTAATTATAACCATAAATGGACTGAACAAAAAATCAATGTAGTCTACTTTTTTTTTAACTATTACAGAAGTCTAAAATTTGGGTAAAAAATGAAATATATATACATAACCCAAGATTGAATCGGATTAACTTTGTTCTAATGATTAATGTTATATACAAAATATTTTACGAAACAAGAAATTTTCTGTTCAATTATACATATACATATGTACGTTTATACGTTATATTTTGCTTATCATTCAGTTAAGGTAAGGTGAGTAAACATATTTTGTCATCTCTTTCTCTAGTTCTGAATTGGTAAAACCAAATTTATTTATTGTCATGCATTTCATTGTATAGTGTTTTTCTTTTGATCCTTTATTATTTTTTTTTTTTATTTTTAACAAAAACAACCAAATAAATTAATTTAAGTTTTCTTTAAAATTATTTTTACAATGAAACTTTTTATATTAAACCTAATTTATCCCGATTGCAATTGTTGAATTTAAAATAACAATTTTTTGTTTCAAAAACTAGATTTTACAATTTTGATAAAATGTCAACAGATTTACTTCAGCATTGTATACAACGTTGTTTAACAATATTACATTTCTAGATTAAAAATATATTAATTTTTGTTATACGAAAAACAAATGTTTCAAAAATGTTTATAGGACAGCTGCTGTTCAACAAAATGTTTTACTTTTTCGACTATATTTTACTCGGTTTCCATTTTCAAAAAAGATATTAACATTAAAAACTTAACAAAGTATACATGTTACGTAAAATTCGATATTTGAATAGAGTTCCAATAATATCGATAACAAAAATGTGTAATAAGAGTTTTCTTTCTTACGACTTGAACCCTTTGACAAATCTATTGGCAATGGCAGCATTTGCCATTGCTTATACAAAATTTTGCCTTATATAATGTTTTCCATATGTTATTATTTTTTTCTTTGTTGTACAAACTTGCATAATATTATTATATAGAGATTTATTTTTAATTACATTTAATTAAAAAATTCATACAAAAATAGATTGAGAATATGTGGGTATATTTATATGTACGTTTGTGATTCAGATTTTCGTTTCTTTATTTGTTGTTTTTTAATAAAATAGTTAACATTTTTGTATATAAAAAAAATTGTTTTTCTTTTTGTTTTGTTTTGTTTTTAAGACTACACGTGTAAAAAGTATTTCCAAAAAGAGTAGTATAAAAATTAGTTAATTAGTTGTCGGGTTATTGTTATTGTTAAGTACAGTTTCAATTTAACTTCTCGTCCGAGTCCATAAAAAAGAAAAGAGTAACTTCTGTTGTTGCAATAATTGCTTTAGTATTTGAACAAAGTTTTGTGCAAATGAAATCTTTCAATGAAATGCATCAGAAAGATTGGTTAAGACTAAGAAAAGTAATAATTATGCGTACGAACATAAGTTGATACATAGTTTAGTTGGCCATACGCGTAGAAGAAAGTGATTTAAAAGTTTTTTTTTTTTTTTTTTTTTTAACAAAGTTTAGTGCAGAAAAGTTAAGTGTGAGTTTAGTTGAATTAAGTTGAGTTTAGTTGAGTTGAGTTGAATTTAGTTAAGTTGAGTTGAGTTGAGTTGCGGGTCCTGCAAGTTTTGCAATTCAAAGTTGTTGACTGAATAACAAAAACCTTAGTAATGCATGTGGAACACGATTAGCGGCTTAGCAGCTAGCACGAGAATGACTAAACAATGTTTGTGTTTTGTTTCGGTCTTGTATATGTGTGTGGTGTGTGTGTGTGTATGTGTGTGTGTGGGTGTGCGTATGTGTATGCGTATGTGTATTTAAATTTGGAGGGCTCATGAACAATATTAATAAAAAATAGTGACTTGATTTTAAATTTTACGAACTTTTAGTACTGTTGCGGCAGTGACATTGTCTCTGTGTGTTCGTTAGGCGGTTTTAATGCGTACACAGCTAATTGTTGTCTTTGTAGTCATGCAGTACATATGTATGTATGTTCACATGTTACATGTTGCTTCTACTTAAATGTGAAACCTGCTCTTCATGGTATACGTATATTATGCTTCGATTTGTTATGTGGGGCTTTAGTTTGGCCCTTACTGGATTTTCTGATTGTTTGATGGTTTCTTTTGCACAACAGTGTGTATACGTGCTACTTTTATTATTGCATATCATTCAAATCATTCAATTCTTAATTCTTAGTCAGTTAAATTGTTTCCTTACTCCCACAGAGAGATATCCTGAAAAATGAGGTCATATAAATTTTTTAGTCGATTATGCAAATAATTAATGCCTGCAAGACACAAAAAAGAGAAAAAGAGAAAGTAATAAACGAATAAAATACAACAAATTATTGTCAAACGAACAATAGAAAGTAAAATTAAACAATTCTCGACACATCGACAAAAAACACTTGTTCTTCCACTTTTAATGCCTAACTTTAGATGAGTGGATGTTCATTTGTGTGTGTGTGTGTGTGAGGGTGCGTGTGAACAAAGTAAACAATTTTTCAGTTATAACTGGTGCCTTTGCTTGCATGTGTCAACGACGTCAAAAAGAGTTGAGAAGAAAATGGAACCTACCAGTTTTCACATTTAATTTTCCCCCTTTTTTCGTTGGCTTGCCACTGTCAGATTTTTCAACAATTTTCGCTTCCTCTTGGTCGGCAAAACGCTTATTACTGCTGCTGGATTTCTTTGCGGCGCCTTTGCGCTTATTAGCATAGGATACCTTTACTAAAGGTGCATCCTCGTCATCGTCATCATCATCATTATCATCATCATCATCGTCATCATTGTCATTATCATCGTCATCGTTATGTGGACGTTTTCTTTGTTGTTGTTGTTGTTGTTTGCCAACGTTGGGCTTTGCAGCCGGCTTAGTATTCGGCTTTGCGGGCGTAGCGAACTGGAAGTTAC
Organism: Stegana nigrithorax; assembly: GCA_037044495.1. Lineage (NCBI taxonomy): Eukaryota > Metazoa > Arthropoda > Insecta > Diptera > Drosophilidae > Stegana > Stegana nigrithorax. The sequence continues at coordinate 63,082 of JBAMBQ010004930.1, forward strand.
CTTGACTTCTCTGGTTAGTCCCAGAATCAGTGTCGCTGTGGCCAATACGTTGCGCAGTCATTTTAGGAACTTTTGTTGACTTCTCCAATTTGGTTGGACAGCACTGGAATGGTTTATAATCGTTAGGCACATAATTGTTGCCGCGTTTAGCTGAACGGCCGTCATGACCCAATCCAACATAGAAACATTCGTCATCTGTGTACAAACAAAAACATTTTGTCAGATTGTTTAGTTTTCTTTTTTTTTTTTTTTTTGTTCTAATTTATTTGAAAATTTTTTTTTTTATAGTTTTATATGAAAATTGACTAACAGAGTAGAAGGAGATATATATAATCACGATTATCAAAATCAAAGAAATGTGCTTGCTCATCGTCATCATAAAAAGAATTTGAATTAAATATAATTTCGCTACAATTTAATTTCAAAAGATATTACTACGGAGAAAGTAGTTAGTATAGTTTACTTAATTGTTTATATCATTTTGATTTTGATAATTTGGCAAAGTACTAGAAAAAAAGCGTGCTTTATGAATGCAATTTTTTCTTTTTTTTGTTTTTTTGATATTTTTTTAAATTAAATTAGAGAAATTTAAAACTAATAACTGACAAAATGCTTTTGATGCTTTTGACTATAGAGTGTGACAAAATTTAATCTGATTTTTTACTTATAATCAATAAGATTTCTGATTCGATTCAGCAGATAACTTTTTAATTATTACGTATTAATATGTTTTCTTTTTCGAAAACACATTTTCTCAATTTTAATTTTAAAAAATTTCTTTTCATTTGGTTGTTTTTGTTTTCATAATTCACTATATGAAATTGATTATTTCATTTTTTGTTATAATTGAATACCAGAAACGTTTGAGTATTAAGAAACAAACAACAAAATTACTTATATAATAAAAAAAAATAAATTAATATAGGGTATATGTATGTATATAATTTAAACAGAATAGTTAATAACATTGTGTCAGCTATGGTTTTAAAAATTGATTTTCGTTTGATCTTGATACGAAATATATTATTATTTCGTTTCTTCTATTTGCTACTTATTTATATATTTTTAAATAATTTTATTAAAAGTCGACAAATATGCAACAATGAGCAATTTCAAGCATTTAAGGTTGTAGAATTTTATGAAACACATTCACAAAGGGTAGGAGAGGGAGAGGGCAGCACAAACAAAAGCTTTTGCTTAACTGCTTTTGAAGACTTTATTTCCATTTTTGCAACTTTACTTATTCAATGTTCTCTGTGTGCTTTTGTGAGCACCATCAAAAACATTGCAAGACATCTTGCATATGCTGAAATCTTTTACCTTCATGAAATGAGAGGTTTGGTTTCCTTTTATACGAATCTGTTAATAGATATGAGTTTTTTATGAAAATAATTATTATTGCACAATAGTTAACGGTGTAACATTAAATAACCATTAGGAATTGTCTCAAAAGAGGGGAAAAAGTTTCATTTGAAAGATAAATGAACAAATCAATTTTTTTTTTTTAATTTTTTACCTATCTTTTCTAATAGTCGCCCTTTACAAAGTTCGGACGCTCGATGAATTTTGTTCCGTATGGTTAGTCGTCTTCCATTCAGTTTAATTGTTTTAATTTCATCATCATCATCATCAATATCTTCGTTGTCATCGTCATCGTCTTCGTCTTCGTCATCAAAGTCATCGTCGTTGTCATTATTTTTATTGTCATTATCGTCATCGTCATTGTCGTTATCTTCATCATTGTCATCATCATCATTATCATCATTGTCATCATCATCATTATCATCATTGTTATCCTTTTCGTCATTATCCTCATCGTCATCATTTTCATCATCATCATCCTTACCGTCATCATTTTCTTCATCATTATCGTCACCGTCATCATTATTGTCGTCATCGTCAGTGTCTTCATCCTCGTCATCGTCATCGTTTTTGTTAGTATCATTTTCATCATCGTCCTCATCTTCGTCGTCATCTTCATTATCATTATCTTTATCATCGTCGTCATCGTCTTCTTCATCATCATCATTTTTATCATCGTCATTATCTTCATTGTCATTGTCGTCATCGTCATTGTCTTCATCGTCATTATCTTCATCGTCATTATCTTCATTGTCATTATCTTCATCGTCATTATCTTCATTGTCATTGTCTTCATCGTCATTGTCTTCATCGTCATTATCTTCATCATCATTAGCTTCATCGTCATTTTCTTCATCATCATTGTCTTCATCTTCATTATTATCATCGTCATTGTCTTCTTGACTGACTTTCGCGTCATGATCTTCATCTTCATCGTCCTCATCGTCATTGTCTTCATCGTCATTGTCTTCATCGTCATTATCTTCATCATCATTGTCATCATCGTTTTCGTCATCGTTTTCATCGTCATTGTCTTCGTCGTTTTCGTCATCGTTTTCATCGTCGTCATTGTCGTCATCGTCATTGTCTTCATCGTCATTGTCTCCGTCGTTTTCATCGTCCACGTCTTTATTGTCGTCATCATCATTGCTTTCTTCATCGTCGTCATTGTGTTTTTTATATTTGTCCCGTTTGAACAATTTCTTTTTTGGACCATTGTCATCAGCATCATCATCACCATTACCATTTTCATCATTTTTATTTTTATGCAATTTTCGTTTTCGTATCGATTGCTGTAAACGTTTAAGTCGTTCTAGTTTCGCAGTATCAAGTTCTCTTGGATAAATTAACTTTTGAATTTTTATATCCTTATCGTCCTCATCATTCTCGGAGTCATTCCCTATAGCAGAAATTTACGTTACGGTTTCAACTTAATAGATTAAAAAAATTACTATATATGTAAATATAACGAAAAATGTTTCTGAAGTGGAATAATTATACTCTTATATATGTATGCATTTGTTTAGAAATTTGGAACGTTTTTACGGTCTCATACCTAATTTTAGTTTGTCTTGACTTCAGGTATTTTCTAAACTTTCCTATATATTGTGTGAGCATGAGTTAAAAGGTGTCAAAATTTAAGAACAAGAATGCTTACTCTTTTGATTGATTAACCACTGCAGCACACGGTTTTCGTTTTTGAGATTACCTAATATATTAAAAATTTCACATTAGGTACAAATAACAAAAGATTCTATAAACTGATTTCTTACCATCATACATAATCGGAACGCCTGTTTCATAATAAACCAACGCTGGGAATGCAAAAATGCCAATCTCATGAGCCAACTTGACATCATTTGATTTGACGAATTGAATGCCATGTTTATCTGTATCGTCATCAATGTTCTCCAATTCTTCAAGAATACCAGGACAAGACTCGCACTTATCGTCATCTAGTTGTTGAGCAACAAATAATCACAATGTGTGGTAAAAGTATGTTGAAAAAGTTAATTAACTTACAGAAAAAGACAGCCAAATGTTCAACGTCATTGATCAAAACTTGCAAAGTTTTGCGATCTACAGACTCAATAACATCAGCATTGGATTCGTGCAGTTCAATTACCCATTCGAGAATTTCCTCCTCCTTCATTAAATCGCCGGTGTAAATAGTTCTAAACTTATGTCTATAAAATGCAAGAGCCGGCAAGCTGGCCAAATCGTATTCCTTATCAATATCATCGTCTGAAGTTTTTACAAAATCAATGTCCTTTTCCTCACACTCGTCGTCAATATTCTCTAATTCGTTTAAAATCTTTTGTGCCTTCTTGTCGCCTTCGGCATCTATAAAGTTCGTAAAGCAAAGTCATTAATTATTTATTTAAAAGATTAAAAATTGATTGACTTACAGAAAAACACCACAACGTGTTCATTCTCAGCTAAAATTTTATCTAACATCTTTACATTGACTTCTTCTATTTTACCAGGAATTTCCAATGTTTCTTCATCTGTTATCCAAGCCAACACCTCATCTTCGTCGTCTAAGTCACCCGAAAAATGCAATGGATCGCGATTTCTAAAGAACACCAATTGTGGGTATGACTTAACGTGATATTTCTTGGCAATAGCAGTGTCCTCAGTGGTAACAAAGATAATGCCAGCCTCGTCTAGCTCATCGTCGATACTTTCCAATGCACTAAGAGTGTTGTCACATTTCTCACCGGGCTCGCAAGGTCCGGTAAAGAAGACGACAACATATTCGTGTTCATTAATAAGGTTTACCAAAATCTCGTCGGTTACTTCTTCGATTGTGGCTGTTTTCTTTTGTAGTAACAGCCATTCTAAAACCTCATCTTCGTTCATAAGATCGCCCTCGTACAAGGCGGGAATTTTATTTTCAAAATAAATAAGAGCGGGCAAATGATCCAAACCATATTCTTTAGCTTCGGCAGCATTGTCAATGCGAACTATAACAATACCCTCCTTTTCTAGCTCATCGTCTATATTTTCCAATTCGTTTAAAATGCGCATGTCCTGCTTATCATCTTTATCATCTAATAAATAACTTATAAATGGTGAAAAAGTTTTAAATATAAGATTTGTTCGGAACTTACAAAAAATAACCGCCAAATGTTCGGTGTTTTCAACCAGTTTATCTTTCATTTCATCAGTTACTTCAGGAATTTCCGAATAACGTTTCTGATACACCAACCAACCAAGTAGATCATCTTCTTTCATCAGATCACCCTCGTAGATGTGTGGAATACCACGTTCAAAGAGTACAATCGATGGTATCTCATCGATACCCCATTCTTTGGCTTCATTATCATCATCGATTTTGACAAAAGCAATATCGTTCTGATCGCACTCATCGTCAATGTTTTCCAATTCTGCGAGGATTTTCTGTGATTTCTTTTGGTCCTTGTCATCTAAGAACAATTCGAATAAGTTATGTAAAATAAATATCATGATCTTAAAGATACTCATAGTTGTTACCCTACAAATATAACTGCCCTACGATATACCTGCATTATTTTGTTTCAAATTAAATTTATATTATATAAATATAATGTTAAATTTATGCAGCCATTTACATAAGCACTTTGATATTGATTCAGAAATAAGAAATGCCTTAAATAATAATTTACAGGTATGTTAAAGACAAAAAAATAGAATCCAGATTTACAACATTCTGTGTGAATCTATAGGACCATAAATTAAAGTAATTATTTTTTATTTTGCTTTTTGTTGCACGTATCGCTTGCTGTATAAATTTCGACCATTTTTTCACTTACAAAATAGCACCGCAACGTGTGGCATCTTTTCAATAATTAAATCCAACATTTCATCGGTAATATCTTCAATCTGGTCCGAACTAGTTTGCTCTTCGAGCCATTTCAATAGTTTTTCTTCATCTTCTAAATTACCCTCATAAATAGTTGGAATGCCTTTTTCAAAGTAAATCAATTTAGGAACTTTATTTATGCCATATTCGACAGCCTCTTCTGGGTTATCAATCTTCACAAAGGTAATGTCTAATGCGTCACATTCGTCGTCAATGTTTTCGAGCTCTTCAAGTACTTTCTGTGATTTCTTGTCATTGTTGTCGTCTGAAAAGGGTTAGTGTTGACTAAAAGGAGCTCCAAACTATTAACTAGCTTTAAATAAATATTTACAGAAGAGCACAGCCAAAACGCGTCCTTCTTTAATCATTTTATCGAGCATTTCATCGGTCACATCTTCAATTTCGTCGTGTTCTAATTGTCCCACCAACCAGTGAAGAATTTGTTCTTCGTCCATGTGATCGCCATCGTAAATGTTTGGTATTTGTTTTTCAAAATACACAATCGCTGGAATCTGCAGTGTTTTCGATATGTTCATTATCGATTGAAAGACACTCTTGCATCATATCGTTTTTATAACTGCTCATACCGATTTGATTCCGTATTCAGCTGCCGCCTTGGCATCATCAATTTTAACAAATTGTATGCCATGCTTATCGCAGTCGTCGTCAATTTGTTCTAGCTCTTCCAACACGGTCATCGAATCATCGTTGCCATGATCATCTAACGGTAAGATTTTATTTTAATACAAAAATTGCAGCAAATGCAACTTATTGCTCTCGAAGTACACATACAGAAAAGCACCACCAAATTATCGATATTACTGATCAGCGTCGATAGCGTCTTGGAGGTAACATCTTCGATCACATCATCCTCATCGCCGGTCGATTTGTTCTGCACCAACCACTCCAAAACGTCCTCTTCACGCGACAGTTCACCTGCACAGACGGGAAGTTACTGTTAGCGTTGTTTTTTTTTTTTTTTGTTTTGATGTAATTTGCTCTGAATTACATTCATTGAGCATCTGTACCTTCGTATATGATCGGAGTCTGATGACGATAGTAGACCAATGCTGGTAGATTACCCAAATTGTATTCATCAGCGAGTGCTTCATCGTGTATCTTTACAAAGCCAATGCCGAGCTGGTCGGCTTCATCGTCGATATTCTCCAATTCTTGTAATGCCTTTGCACATTTACGGCATTGTGGCTTATCTGGCATATTCGGTGGTACGTTGTTTGTTGTTGACATGTGATATCAAAGATAATCAAAATTAACACAATAAGTCATCTGTTCATATACTTGGCTGATGGGTTGTTTCATTGGCATAAGGCATTTGGTAGGTAGGCAGAATAACTAGCATAACATGACTGTATGTACTTGTATGTGTAGATGCAGGTTGAATTTGTAATTTGTAATTTTTGTGGTTGTGGTTGTGGTTGTTGTTGATTGTGCTGGTGCAGGACGTTGGATGTGCTTTATTGGTTTTTTTTTTTTTAATTTTTGCAACGGTTTTGGTTGATTGTTTAGATTTTAGCTAAATTAACTCAAACATATAAACAACGTGCAAGTTATTCTACTGGAGACATTTAAGGTGCATAATATGGCATGCAAACATAGATTCCTACATTCATTCAAAAGGTGAATTAATAGTTCAAAGTTTATTAAATTTAAAAAATCCGCGACAGAATTGGCAAAGAACATTTAAGACGTAAACAAAATTACATCTTTCAATAAAACAATATTTAGGTTTCGGTTAAGTTAAACAAAAGTGACTATTTCACAAACAAAATATATATATATACAGATTTAAAACTATGTTTAATTATTAAAAATAATATACACTTTTTTAAAAACAAATTCAGAAACCCCACTCTATTTACTATGTTAAAGTTTTTCAAAAAATTATTTTAATTCATAAATTCCAATACAAGTAAAAGTTAATGAAAGGTCAGTGGATCATTAATTACAAAAATTGTTGAAACTGCATATCTAGAGAGGAAAGAAGGATCACATACAATAATGTAAACCAATCTAAGAAACGATTGATAAATTGATGTGAATCAGTCAAAACTGTTCAAAAATGTAGTCAACTTTTAATCAGAAGGGCAACCAAAATTGACTGAAACAACTCCAAAAGGTGCATGAATTGCAAAAAATCACTTTTGACCAGGAAAATAAAAAGTCATCCCTCGAATTTACGCAGATTTACCTTTATTACATTCTATAGCTAATGCACATTGCGTCACGGGCCAGTTTAGTGATTTCTTAAAATTGTATTCACACGACTGTCATACATTCGTTTTCTATTATGATATGTGGAGCTATTATTTGACGATAAGATCTCAATCATCTAATGGATAAACAAAGTAAAGGGTCTTTCATTAACGACTTGACAACTTCTTCTTTAAATAAAACGCAAACTACTTGAGATATATCAAAAAGACTTGTATTGGCTTGAAGTACTATCAAAACATTTATGAATGGAATTCAATTTGACGTTGAACCTAATTTTCGATGACTCAGCCGCACAAAAAACGGCCCAATGACGCCACCGGCACGAAAACCGCACCAAACAGTGACTTTTTGCAAACAATTTTTTCGAAGCAATTTAACAATTGGCGTTAACTATCTTAAAGTTGCGACCACCGACTCGTCATTTCGGTAGTAAATTTAAATTATTTGTAAACGTTGTTCGTTCGTGTACGTCCCCCTTGGGATGAAAATATTGACTTAACTAAATATTCTTACATTCACAGTTCGGTAATCGGTTTAAGTGTTCATTCATACTGAAAATTTGAAATTGTCAAGTCGCTAATGAAAGACCCTTTATAAATACATTATATTTAACAGCGCAGTGAAATTGCATCCAACTCTTTAATTGCTGTATTCATAAAAATTGAAATGGTGTTTTAATTCATTAAAATTGAAAGAAAACGTTATTATCTCAATTTCCTACACATATAATTTAAAAGATATACTTCAAATACATGCATCGGGGTTCAATAAATATTAACATAAAGAAAATTTTGGATCATTCGACTTCAAGAAGAAGACCAATATGCTCTTTCCATAATCTTAAAAGCTGTTAATTTCTTGAAGCGTTGGTCGAATTCGAGTTCCCAATACGCATACACTGCGCTAAAAGCCAGTAAAATCTTTAATAAATGGAAAAAATTGCGGGAAAAGTCCAAAATGATTTCGTTAAATTTGCTTTCGCTTGCTACAAATTGTATCTGTACCGGGAGATACTACAGCCGAAGTTATATTGCATCGTTTCATTATTCATATGCAAGCACTTATGCGGAACGATTAATCGTCTCGCACTGCGATCGATAAGCACACTTAAATATTATTTTGGTATTCTCTGCACGTGTATGCTCAAGACGAAAGACAATCGATTAAGGTCACACAGAACCAATCAACAGAGGAGAGGGCTATAAAATGATATTAGGCACTTATTCTTGTACGAAATCTAAGTATGACAATAATGTGGCTGACAAGTGGATACTGCAAGATGGCATCACTTGTCACACATCGCATGCAACACCAGATGCTTTGCGTGACTAGTTTAGAGGTCCCTTTACCTGGCCGGTAAGGTGTATATCATTTATGAATGATAAGTCATCCAATTTCGGCAATGGGCTACTTGTTCTTATTGTTACTACATGCTTACACATGTACAATATGCAGTTACATAAAGCTTATCCCTTGCTAGCTGAATCACATGCTCTTCAATTACATAAAATTTGCAGACACATGTTACAGAAAAATGTTGTATTCGTACATTTTAAAATATCTCAATGTACTTTTGTTGTAACTAAAAATGTAAACTGCAAAGCAACCTGTTCCTAGCCAACAAAGTTGGAAAAAACACAAAAATAACGAAATTCAAACGAGTGCAACAGAGAAAGATATAAACAAACAAACAGAGCCAAACAGCTGCAGCATGGTTTTCATCATCTGCTTGTCTTTGGCGCCAGTTTCGTTTGGTGATTCGTTCAATACTAACAAATTGTATTTCAAAAACTCAACGCATTGTCCCAAAGCTTTTTTTTATATACGTTTTTATAAGTTTTGCTTTACTTTGCTTTGGTTTGCTTTGCTTTTAAGTGCTTATGCAGATGATTTTGACTATACTCTGAGTTTTCCCCTTGCATTGCTGTGAATGAACTATGTCAATTTGGTCTGACTGCAAATGAGCAAGTTAACATATGCCTATTTTGTTCTCTATGTTTTGTTCCTCGATGTTTCTGGCCTATACATTTTTCACTTGTTTCATCTCAACCTCTGGGCTTCTTGCCAACGACTTCCGTTTCGTTGCACATGTTTTATTAAAATGCTTTTAACAATACATTTTTTGAAATTAGTCATAATTTTTGTTTGCTTTTTATTATTTTTTTTTTTCTTTGTTCAACATACTCGTATACCTGTTTGATATTTTGCTTAAGAAGAGCTGTTCTATAAACAGGTGAAAGAATATTTACTACAGTACAAAACTATTGTAGTTTTGGTGAAAAAAAGAAAAAAACAAAGAAAAAACAAATAAAATAAGCCTATTTTCATCTTGAGCTCTCCGTGAAGAATTATAATTCATTGACATCATTCATGGTGGAGGTTAGCATATTAAATCGAAAATCAAAAATGTCATTCAATGTTGCAGGACAATCTGCCTTTTACATTTTATTAACATTATTAGACAAATATGTATGGTTTTTTAAAATATATAATATTTTTGCATTTGTTGAAAAACTTTAAAATTTCTCTCAGTTTTACTAGAAATTAAAAACAAATTTAAAAATTTCTTTGACATGAAAGCTTCATTTAAATTGCGTCTTTACTTTCAGCATTTTAGAATTGCCATTGAAAATGTAATCTATGTAGTTCGCTTAGTTGTTCATGAATTTTATTTGTAACGACCTTGTTTATATTTTAGAACACAACTGAACAAAATAACAGCGAGTAAAATATCGAGCAGAAAAATACAAATTTCTGATAATTTTTTAACGTTGAGTGGGTGTTATCAATGTGGCAAGGCCAAAAAGCACCTCAGCATCGCGGTCATACTGCAAACGTCGCGTCAACAAAAGACAATGAATAACAAAAGAAGAAAAAAAAAAAAAGTAATAAATATATATATATATATATGTATATGTATAAATTAATATACATATGAATTTATATACCATATGCAAAAAGACCAAAAAAGTAAGATTGAATAATCTATGTATTTTATTGGTTTCACAATTCCGAATAGATTTAAATATAAGAGTATGTACAGATATTCCGTTGTGTTCATACTTATGTGCCGCACGCTCCTAAAATTAGGCACACTGTCCTGTCGTCTTTCTGTCACACAATTACGGATGTGCACAGAATATTGTAAATGTGTTGATGTATTGCTATATTCAAATGCAATTAAATGTGCTGTCTGTCGCATGTTCAACCGTACCTTCATCTGCCTGTTTAATCGAACATAAAAATTATTGTTCGTGTGTTGCTCTTTGCACAAAAGTCTTTAAAAGCCAAACACAAATACTCTACGTATTTATAACATAAGAACAATAAGTAAGTTCTCATAGACAATTACATATGTACATATGCATGCACGTATGTATGTATGTATGTATGTATGTAGGTATGCATGTAGTTGCTTGTAATTCACTTGTTTGCGTGCATGCTTCTGTCTCTTGCATACCCAGTGAAAGACCCGACAGGCCTTTTGCTAGTTAAAATATGAAAATACACTATATTTCGTGCTCACGGATACAGTTGACGGACGATAGCTTAGCGCCGAAAAACTGAGCAAAAATACACGCAGTAAGTTGTTTAATTCGTAGAATATATTTTCTCTTTCTTAATGTTCGTATTTTTTTGTATTTTTATTTTATTTATTTATCTTATTTTTGTTTCGCCTTTTTTTTTTTTTTGCGCGAGCCAACTGCTTGTGCTACTATTTTTAACACAAATTGTAGGTGGCTCTGCTTTGTCGGCCAATGATAATAAAAAAGAAGCAAACACAAAAGGCAATGTCACTTTTCACGATTTCGCGCACAAGTAAAATACACGCAATGATTATGGCAACATTTTATTGGTCTTACGAGTATCCTAATACAAAGAGATGCGAATATTAAATTTTTTTATTTTTTTGCTTTTTTTTTTGCTATGTTCCCAATTATAAAGAAGGTCTCTTCTGCTTATGATCATTCATATTGTCATTCAATGCTACTTCATGGAATATGCAATGAACTTTTCATATTTTAATTTTCAATGCTTTCGTTTCTGTATTTTTTTTTTTTGGTTCCATTTCTTTTTATATTCTTTGATGCAATGCTCTGTACAGTTACGCACAAATACAATATGGCTTAGAGCCCAGATATTCATTGTTTATTTATTTTATTTTTGTTACTTGTTCTGTTTGTTATGTTTATCATCAATTGTCATTGCTATATTTATATAAAATAATAAATCGATTTGTTTATAAATGAAAATTGTCATTATGGGGTCTTGCCTCAAATAAACTTGATTTTCGAAGGATTATCTTTTGTTGGTGATAAATTTAAACACAGTGAAATTAACCAAGCAGTTTTTAGTAAAACATGTATATTTTACCAAGTTAGACAAGCATTAAGACACTTGAAGAAGACGACTCAATACATTTTATTGCGTAGGTTGTAAGGGGAGGAAGGAACGATTGCTAATGTACATATTTTGGACTGCAGTTGATAGGGTTTGCTTGCCAGGCTTTAAGTGTTTTAAAAACCGTTATTCCACTTACCCATAACCCTTGGCGGGCAGGTTTCATGATCAGGACCTGTAGTCGATTGAATAAATTGTATGCATATATACTATGTATTTAAATATATGTTTTCGATCAGTTCAACAACACCAATCGGGTTTAAAATGTTTTTTCTTTTTTCGTTTCTTTCTTTTGTTTAAACGCCATTTTGCATCTTGTAAATGTATTAGTCACAAAAGTTTAAATTTAACAGTTAAGTTGAGTTAACGTATAGAGAAAAATATATATGTATGTTTATAGTTATTATATATTTATAAGTAGATAAAGTCCAAATGTTTTTGTACCTACAAAATATTAGTTACAAGTTTCTACTTTAATTTTTTTTAACTACGAAACATTCTAAAAACTGCAACTGCTTTTAGTTTTTGTAATTTTTTTTTTTTTTTTTTTTATTATTAAACTTATTTTATGTAATTTTCTATTATAGCATAAAAAAATTTTAATTCCAAGATATAGAAAATAGATAAATTGAAAAATAAATTTGTACTTACAGAATAGCACGGCTACGAAATCAGTATCCTCAATAATCTTTTGCAGTATTTTTGCATTGACTTCTTCGATGCGATCAGGCAGATCCATGGCCTCGAGTGATGTTAGAAAATCAAGAACACCTTCTTCATCCATAAGGTCTCCATCATAAATTATCGGTTCTTTTTCCCTGTGTGGATAGGATTACAAAGTTACAAAGAATGCAACATTGTTGGGATTCCCATTTATGAAACGGCAAGATTACCTAAAATAAGTGAGCGCAGGGAAATTCTTGATGCCATATTGTTTAGCTAGTCGTTTGTCGTTGATTTTGACGAAGTCAACCCCAAATGAATCGGTGTCATCGTCGATTTTTTCGAGTTCCGCTAAAACTTTATCACAGGTAACACAGCTACGCGCATCTGCAAAATTCATTTGACATTTGAGTATATGACGGCACACAGAGTTTCATTGTTTAAGTACAATTATGCAAAACAATATTCGTATACACTATATGTGCATTTTAAATGAAGAGAATTAAGAAGCAGTACGATAAAATATTCAATATAAAAAGAATCAAGAAAACATGTTCTTTAACTAACGATTCAGTAATTCCTTCAATTCCAATAATCAAACCTCTTGACAAAATTGTATAAGTACTGTTCTGTACTGAAGGTTCTTATAGACGACGAATAAATGTGTATTCCATACCTACGACCTAGACTATACACATTCGTCATTACTATGTTGACTGTTGAATCGTCATTTCGAAATATACTTTGCATCCGAGACAAACTTTAAGACGAAGCCATTTTAAGTGACTAAGTTTCTTTGCTTTATATAATTGATGAGATTTGAATTAAGTTAAATTTACTCCAGTTAAGTTTACTCCAGTATGCCCACGACAGAAGATGAAATATCGATTGGTAACTTACTTACTTACTTCACTTGGCCTACTACTCTTACTTCTGTCACTTGGTCACTTTCTGTTTGCTGCGGCGATTGTGCATTGCTTTCTACTTTCCAAATCTTAAAAATGCCTCAAACAATTCCTTAATAAAGTAAAAATTCAGATTGAAGAGTTTTAATTATGATATAGCCAGGAATCAGTTTTTGCCACGGGACTAATATGTATTGGCTGCAAAGAACTTTTGTCTGTGGCACTTTATCCCACTTTGATTATCTAGCCATAAGGTTTTGAGGGTGCAGTCTCGACCGGATAAATCGTCAACATCTAAATTGAATACTGAATAGCCAAGCAGTTGCCTAATTAAGAATTTGTGTGTCGCGAAAAACTTAAAATGCCGCTCGATATGAATATAGTCAAATGAATGAAATGAAATGAAAAGCGTAACAAGAAAAAAAAGATTTCATTAAGGGCAAGAAAATAATAAAGCAGAGTCGCGTATCTTCACGATCAAAAAACTGCCAAAATTGCTCTGAATTAATTCATAAAAATGGATGAACAACTATCAGAAAATATTATTGTATCATCTGCCACCTCTGCCGTTCCCAGTGTTTCACCTTATAGACTCGTCTGCCGCTTAATGTGGCTAATAAAAGAGGTATTTTAATGATCGTTTGCCATTTGGCGCGCCTCTAAAAGTACTCGTATATGAACATATAAATAGCATTTATTTACGCTCAAGAAATACACTTATACTAGTTGATCTTAAATATACAATTAAAAGTAAACTTGGCGTGGATGTTTTTCTAGAGACAGATTTGTTATGATTATCGGCGATACAGTTGTATTGCTTCATGAAAAAAAAAGAATGCTCAAAACTGCAGAGGCAAAAGTATTCCCACTCCAGTGGTGTCTGTCCTACTGTCTTCATTTAATTTTAAGTACTTATATTGGCGGTATTTTCTACATAATTCCTCAACTGAAGAGGAATGTGACGAAATAAATAGAGTTGCAATAGAGCAGCATTTAGCATTAGCATTTCCGAGCTACTTAAAAAAACTACGACTTCTTTGCAACAAAGAATTTTCCGCCAACTATTTTGTGTTACATATGCATATACACTCAGATAAAATTGAAAAATGAAGACCAAGAGTGAAAAAAACTGCGAAATCGAATGTTATTTAAAAAATAATATTATTGGTTTACATAACAATTATGTGGTAAAACTTTGGAAAACAATTCATGGCTATAAGCATAAGTTTGAAGAGAGCACACATAATCTTTGTGGTTTACAATCGAATAATGATGCAAATAACTTTTTAATCATACGAAAAGCATTATCTCAATCAATTTAATCTAAACAAAGTTATTCAACTGTATACATAAATTCGAACTTAAGCCTTACACCTTGATAAATTTAAATATTGATATAGCTACAGTTCTTATTGTTTGATTTGAAAAATATTTTCTCATATATTAACAACAATAAAAAAGTTTCTTTATTATGAGGATATTTTTAGTGTACCCTTATTCAAACTGAACTTCATGTTAAGTTTACGCGTTCTACAGTTTTGGGTAAATTATTCTATGTGAGATGATGAAATGATATTACGTATACGCAGAGTTCACCTTCACATAAATTTTAATTTTCTAGATTTTCCGTTGGAAAGCAATTTCTGGTTATAGAATCTTATAAGTTTCATAAAGCGACTACTTTCGGTGGCTTATCTGTATGCTTACAAATTATGAATTTTCATGTTCAAAATATTGATGTTGATAATTCGATCTTGTGAAAACGACGAGTAGGATTTGCAAAATTTTGCAACAAAAGATTTAAAATTTATAAAAAAGTAGAATGTTTTAAAAGCAAAATGATTTGATCTGGGTTATCCCTGCGCACTTTTAAAAAGTCAAACATGAAATTATTTTCAATCCTCTTTTTCAGTGTCCTATCTATTTAATATGAAGCGTTATGATTACTGCATCTACAACAATACAAACAATAATAAACAAATAAGGCATTTCGTTTTTAATTGGGTTTTTTTTTTTTTGATAAATCTAGCATTGAAAATCTTTTGTGTAATTGGAATGCCGGCAAACATCTTGCAGCCATTGTAAACGTAGAAATTTTTAATCTTTCATTTATTTGAAAAAAAATACAATATCATTTTTGTGTTTTAATCGACTCCCATTTTATTTACATATTTATATAATATCAATGCTCATCTGTAGTCTCTTTATAAATTCATAATTAAAATTAGTTTTATCCAAAGTTTTCAATATTAGTTGCTTACATATTATTTAGGTTATACTTTCGGTTCTATACATTCTGTATTTACATTTGAGTACCACTCCCGCTGTGAAAGTGTTTTTATGCAAATGAATATTATGGATACATACAAACTATCTAATCTTTTTATTTCCATAAATCTCAGGGGTTCTTCAGTGATCTCTGATGAAATTCTGAAAAGGTTTATGTAAAAGCAACTACACCTTTACAGCATGCATAGATGGTTTTTGCCAGCAGTATTCATGATCACAGTCTTCAGCCACACATTCTGTGAAATAACTTATATATAGGAGAGCTACTTTAAGTCCATATTATCTGAGTAATGCACTTCTGACTTTATTATAGATGGGTTTTACATCATAACTATAAAATGTTTTTTAATTGTCTTGTAAAATGGCTCAAAGGGCAGCCACCTTATTGCGAAGCTAATAATCATGGTAGATTAGTAATATGTTTTAATTTTGTATTACAAATAAAAAAACTGAACTTGTGTTAGTTCAAAATCGTTTCTCCCATTCGTTGTTCGTATCCGACTGATCAACCTCATGCATCATCAATCTGCAGTGCAGATAAGATTATTTGCTAAAATCTATTGTATTATGGCATCTGATGAGCTGAATAACGTGTAGTAATGTATAAAAACAGACATGTCAAGGCATTATGGGTTGCTATTAGGAACACACAGACATATGTCTGAAAGTTAAAAGCATCGAATAAGAAATTTAAGTTTTTAGTTTTATGGATGCGCTGTAGATGTGATAAATTTCACTCTTTGTAAAAAGTATAAAAGGCAAAAATCAACTTTGTAAAATTAGCGAAACAAATCAAAAGACTTGCATCTCTTTCTCGTAGCTAAGCTAAACAAAATGTATATCTGTAGCACACGAAGGCACAAAAAGAACCGCAAAAATACACACGCACACAGACTTAACCATCGCAAAATTGAAAATGAAAAATCAAATACAGATACAGCACAGCCGATTTCTCACACATCTCTAATACAACAGAAGATAAAGATAGCAGAACAAAATAGAATAAAAATTAAATAGAGAAAATCTTAGACATTTCGTTTAAAGAATTTTTCACATATTTTCACTTGAATGTGAATTTTTAGAATGTTCTTTAGTGAAAATTTATATAATATTTTAAATGCTGTTACTATTTTGAGTCGTCGTAAAGCACAATTCATTTTTGTTAGTTTATTGTGAAGAGCAAGAAAATATCATTTTAAGAGCGACCATAAGAACAAAAGTGGTCGCAGCATATGTGAAGAAGCACTTACACCAGAAAACCGCAACGTAATCCTTATCAGCTAAAAGTTTCTCCAACTGTTTAGCGTTGACCTCTTCGATGACGGCTTCTGGCTCAAGTGGCGCCGAAGCAGCTGAGGCTGCGCCCTGTGCTCCTTTTTTGTTATTAGCGCAGTTCACATATCCGGGAAAACTTAATGCCAGCAATGTACACACAAGCAATGTTAAAGTTTTCAATCGCGTATAAGTCATTTTCCTATTAGCAAACGCTTTTCCGTTGCGAAAAATTGACTTTTCTGGTATTTTCGCTTAATAGAAAAAACTGAAACATGCGTGTCACAAAAATTTCTTTACTATGTATTATTTTTTGATTCTTGTTTAAAAAAAAAAAATTTAATTTCCGGTTTGAAAGTTACTGTTAAGTAACTTTGTCTCTCCGTTCGTATATCGTTGTCGGTTGCTTTTTGTTTCCGTTTAAAGCAATTTTTTTATGTAAATTTTCGAAATTTCTTGCGGCACTATTTTTGGTTGAAAATCTATTTTCTTTCTCTTTTCTATTTTCCTTTTTTTTTTTAATTTATTTTTATGTATAACAATTTATGTAGTATATTTTTGGTACAATATATTTTTGTATATATGTATATGGGAAATTAAAAGAATTTTCTTTAGAACGTTTTCCGCGGACTGTGTTTATTTGTGTATTTAGATTTTAGTTCCACTTCGTGCAAAGGTCCGCTCGCAACTGAATCAAATTTGGTGAAAATTTCGTGGTCCAAGAATTGCCAAAGTAGCTTTGCGAATTTTCCGATCAACAGCTTTTTGGGACGGCATCGAGTTATTCAACTGTTGGTTGGGACGGAAAATTAAAAGTGTGGTGGAAAAGTCTACTGCACGGCAGAAAATGTTCTCTTCTAGATACATAGTATATGCGAATCATATTGACTATACTTAAAGTAAAGAAGAAAAGTGGCTAATAAATGAAATGTCACAGCTGATCGGCAAAAACAGAATCTTCAAAAGAAAACCAAATAAATAAACGAAAAGCTTCAAGAAACCGAAACAAAAATTCCGCAAAAGTAAATGATTTAATAATTTATTCAAACTTGATTTCACCAAATATGTAAAATAAAATAAAGCTGAAAAAATTAATTCCATCTACTTTTACTATTAACTCATAATAATACTAAATATTGGCATATTTTTCAATTCTACCACAGTTTTAAAACTCTTTAGAAGAGTTTGCCAAGAACCTTCGCTTAAAATATATGAACATATATATAATCGGGAATATATATATATATATATTTATATATATATTTATAATTTTAAAAAAATTTCAAGTTTCACGTCACTAGTTTTTACATATATACAACAGTTTGTGTATGTGGCTTTACGGATAATTTCCACAAAAATAATACTGATGTTAATTTTTGCTGTGATCGAGATTTGTCTAAAAAGAATTCCTCTAAATAAATTTCTATCCTTTTAACACTGGTGAAATTGGCTGGTAAAAATTTTGGCCAAATCATTCCGAAAAAATGTTCATATTATTAGTAATATTTCAGTCAACGATCCAATTCAAACCAGGTTCAATATTAAATAATATCAAACCAGTTGACAAAATTGCTCCGAAAGAATTTCCAAACCAAGGGCAAGTGACTAATAAATTAAAAATTATGCCAATCAAAACTTACAGGATTCAAATATTGTCACTTAACAATTTGAGTTAAAAAAATAAGGAAATTAAGGATATGGTGCCTTTGAAAAGCCCTTCTACTAAATGACAACTGTGCTCTGATCATGCAGCAGTTGATAAACTTCAGAATGATGATGGAAACTTATTGCAACCAATGGATCAAAACCCCATAAAATTGACAAAAACTTATTTATCGAAATAAGTTACTCGTTCAATTATTCGCTGAAGATGATAAGCTCACAAGTTATTTAAAAAGCAATTCTATACGGAATGCAATAATTCAGTTTAAACAGGCTTGAGATGAGTTGCCACAAAAAGTATTAAAGAAGGCTTGGTCCAAATTGCTTGATTGGGACTCTGATCAATACGTCAGCGACGATAATTTTCCAAGACAACAGTTGCAACAGTTGCAAAAAAATGAGGAGTACAATAATGATCTTCAATGAAACCAAACACGATATGCGTAGAACAAATTAAAAATTGTAAAATGTATTTTGTTGAAGACTAATCTGAATATGAACGGTGATGAGTCTTCAGATAATAACGAATGCGACATTCCCGATACTACAACAGCGACTTTAATAAATTAATTGAAAAAAGTATTCATTTTAAACTGATCACATGTCAAATTTGTTAACCCTCAGTAAGGATATGATTGTCTTATGTCTAACCAAACCCAAATGAAAAACAACTCAATACTTTAAGCAATAAAACATAATAATGATTAATTACTAACATATTTTTCGCTTTTCATGAATAAAAAAACGTTCAGAAATGAGAACATTTTGCAAATTCAAACTACCCTGCAGTGTCCGTTAGATTTGCCATACTATTGAGATAGCCGCGAATGCACAAAAAATACAGAACATGCATTTTTGGCTTAGCTGCCAAATGTTTCCATTATTTCTAACAAGTTTTTGTTCAACTCTAAATTTTTATTCCTTTTTTACCCATGGTGTAAGAATACGGAAAGTAACGACTAGACGGGCATTTGTCAATCTCTTATGCCAGCCACAAAGTGGTTTTGTCAGTTTGAAATTCTTACAAAGTTGCTTTAAGATCTTATTCTTTAATTCTTACATTGTACAGCACTAAATAAAGTTGAAAAATTTATTAATTTATTATTTTATTTAAATTGGACAAACAATAAAACAACTCAAATAGAATTTTAAAGGTATAAGTGGCATGATAAATATTGGTTTTTTTACTTTTAATTAATTTATTTATTTTTTCTGCAATTTGCTCAAACAACAGCTGAGAGCACCACTTTTTATGTTTTAGTGTTTAAAAACTTCAAAATCAGTGTTAGAGAAAGAGACCGACTGCGTCACTGTTCACACCGATAAGTCTCTCTGTGTCGTGCGTCTCAATACAGTAAGACAAGAAACTATTTGTGCACAGCAGTTTAAGCGACTAATATTAATGCTAAATATAAGTAACTTTTTCAAAAACAAGAATTACACAAAATGTTTATTATATATTTCAAAACAAAAACCACTAATTTTTTTAGTACATTAGAAAACTAAAGAAATAAATTTTCTTACTGAAAACAAATTAATTAAGTGAAAAAGATGTTAAAGATTTCATTTTTAATAAATTTGTTGAACCGCCCTTTGCTGCGATGATTGATTCTAGTCCTCGTCTCATAATTTCTTAAAGAAGATCAAACTACTGTCATGTTAATAATTATATATCACATTCTATATAGTTTAATGCGACATCGGTTTTGGAAATTTCTCGAAGGGACCTATTTTCTATATACAATTTAAGTGTCAATTTACCTCATATTTATGAATAAATTCACTTTTCGTTTTATTTTGTTAAATTGAATGGTAATAATAAGTGAAAAATAGTATGCTATTATGATAATGCGAAGACGCTTCTAGGTCCTTTTACTTTGAAACTACGGATGTACGAATAGTTTTTATTGTGACTGTATTCTAAGCGGCAGCAGTTTCCTCTCTTTTCTGCGTTTCTCTGCTTACCTCATAGTGTAATTTCATCTGCTTCTTTTCGGCTACTCCATGATGATGTGTTTTGTGTATATTAGCTGCTGATAGCGCGTTGGTTTCTCCGCATTCAAAAGATTGATATAGTTTTGTTTCCGCAGTGTTTGTGTTATTCATTTAATTAAATAGGGGAAGCGATGTTCTTACAATTGTAATGTTCATTGCGCGCTTTAAACATAAAATAAAACAATCAATCTAATAGAAACTCTAAGCCTGCTAAATAATCGTCGAGTTTTCAATTTACATTTATGCTCAATAACTGTTTGTTGCTTTTACGTGCATAAGATTGAACTAGACAAAATTTGAGAAAGTGCAACTCTTTTCCTTCGTTTATTAATAAAATAAGTTTATTTTAAAGGGTAATTCCATGTTCTCCTTCATAATATGGCAGTAACCACTCTGTTGAACTTGTAGAGTTGAGAAAAATTGTGTGAAGCTCGCAAACCATCGTGGTATGGGTATAGGCATGCAGCTGCTGAGCGCAATATTGGACACTGTTATAAAGCCGAAAATCAATCGGCAAATGTTCATGAAAATAAGAAAACCTTAAATTCAAAAATATATTTTTAATATGTGTGACAATTTCAATCATCATAAGTTTCATTATACTTAATAAGTAGTGAAAGTGAAAAAGAAACTGTGTGCGACAAAAAATCACTGATTGTCTTAAATCAAAATATTTCGTTTATTTCTTATTATAAACTATATATACATATATGTGTATGCATATAAATATATATAAAAAAGAGGTATTTTTTGCAACTGCTGCGAGTGTCGTCTACGCCCATTATGCCCTAAGCAAAAACTATCCGTCGTACTTTGTTTTTCTAACAACAAACAACAGATTTTTCGAATCGAGAAAAGCAAGGGCAAGGATGACAGCGACTCATTTACATCTCATAGAGATGTTCATATACGACATGGCCAACTCTTTTGATTCAGCGAATGTTACATTATTGTAACAAGTGCGGGAAATAAAACAAAAACTGTAATAATAAATATACAGTTTGCCATCGTCAGGTGCATAATTAAAACGAATAACAAATCTTTGTAATTTATAAGTAATGTTGTTATTATATCTTCCAACTTAGTTATTGATCTCACTGTTTTGATCCTTTCAGATTAAGAGACACGTGAAGTCAGTCTAAACAGTCTCATGTTGTCATAATTAATCAATAAACGAAAAGTCAATCTTTCGGATCATCGTAGCAACAGTGTACTTAAATCGAAGGAATGTGTGCAATATAAAACAATAAATTATTGTATTTGTACACCTGTAAGGTTTTATGATTGATAGGGTGTTTGAATCTGTGATGTGCGATTTTGAATGAATTCGCTTTAACCGTACAAGAATAATCAATCTTAACAATGGAACCCTTAAGTGAGCAAATTCGAAAGCTAAATTTAAAAAAGACTGATACGCAAAATTTTAATAATGCTAAGTTAGTGGACAATGATCAAGATTCAATAAATTTACATTCTCCATCATCAACTCGCTTGGATTGCACACAGAGAAAGATCGGACCGTGCGTTCCACCAAAACCCTTCAAAAAGGCAATCGACCATCCCCCACAGGTGTTAATTTCTCCTGCTTACATTATATACAATGCGCCCCACTTAACGCAACCAATAAAAACCGCATAAGTTTTTATAAGAGTATTAACAGATGTAATATCCAATATTGAGTTAACCGGATAACTTTCAGATTATTGGAATTTGCGTTAAGCGGAGATTCATTGTATACATATAATATACATACAAATTTTCAGTTTATAATAGATTGAATATTTTATTTTTGCAATTTTATTTAAGCAAAGATTATATATGTTTTATTTACTATTATATGCATTGCTTTATTATATTATATACATTTTTGAAAGGTACCGCAAAGTAAATTTGTAGCTGAAGCGATAGTACCTCTTTATTCACGCCCATTGCAGAGTGAAGAGTCATATGTGAGTTCGGCTACACCAAAGCTTAGCCCGATGAACTCAGTTGTGCGGAAGCATTTGTTGAACGAGACGCTAAACAATGCCTATCACACGAAGTCGACTGAGTCAACGCTGGATAACCCACTCGTCTTAGAACAACAATTAGAAGCCCTGGCTTACCATAAGCAGCAAATGGAAAAGAAAGGACTTCTGGCAGGTCAACGGGAACAAACAAGCAAACATACTTCGGCGACACCCTCACCAATGTCCACCCAATTGAAACTGTCATCGAATTCTTTAATAAGTTTTAGCGATCAGTCGCACAATTCCAACTATTCCAATATGCGCTTCATGCCAAAAAATTCCGAAGATGATATGAAGATGAAAGATACTGGTGATATTTACAACAATATTAAAAAGCAGTTGCGAAGTGTGGATCATAACTTGTATACAAGTTTTAATACAAAGAATCAAAGTGGCAATAGCAACGTGTACTCAAATGTTTTTCTCCAAAAAAACGTCGCGAAAACCGACTTAGGCATGTATTCATATAGAATTGATATTTATCATCTGTGAAATAAGATGGTTTGGTACCAAAGGATGGAAATTTCATGTAAAGCAACATTCTAATTTACAGAATTTTTTTTTTTTTTTTAATTTCTTGTTCCTACATGTAACCGTTTCGTATGCAGAGTGCTGTTAAAAATCTATTATTTTACCGAGGAAAAAAAATATCGTAAAATATATATTCAGATTCGAATTTTTGCAGAAACAGGATGTTTAATAAAAGACAACAAAATTTTTGAACCTCACAGTATGATTCTTTACAATCAATAATTATTGTCTGCTAATGCTTCAAAAACTGTAGGCTGTAGATTTCATTTTAGGTACCAAACCATTTGATTACAGCGATTGATTTTTTGAAACAACGTACATTCCGTGAGTTAATCGTAAAAAATATTCTTGCAGGCTTATCTTCAGAAGCCTTGCAGTTGAAATCGTCAATGAAACCTGAACACCTGTCAATTTCAACCAATGCCATCGAGCAGGAAGACGATATTCCACCACCACCAAGCCCGGTCAGCTCATCGTACAGTGAGCTTCGACGCGCCACAGAAGTGTTTGCTGCGCCCACAGCATTGAATGGTGGCCCAAGCAACTTAGATAACAGCGCTCAACTAACTAACGCCGATTGCAACTCTAAACAGAAGAGCTACACTAACAATTACAATATACAATACAGCCCGGCACACCAGGTATTGTTTGAACTATGCAAAACTTTTATTATTAAATGTAATACTACACATCATTATCTCAAAAGAATCCATATGTACATTTAGCTTTTAAAGTTGTTGTTCTTATATTAATATTATATGTGTAATGTAACGTCTCATCTTTTATATTATATTCAATTTTGGCAGAGTTCGTCTGCATATGATTCTATATATGAGCCCATTAATCCAAGACCACCAAGTAATATGTTAGCACGCACCAACTATCTTATGTATGTGCCATATGTAAATGGAAGTCAAATACCAAGTAGTGCCACTGCCAGTGCCAATCTGTCTACTATTGGCAACATAAACTCCAGTGGCACGAATACACCTGTATACGTTGGTAATTCTAATCTGAGTAGTATTAACATGACGTTGCCACCAACAGACTTGATTGCAAAAACAAGTGGCCAGTATCAGAAAGAGGAAAATGTAGAGGCGTTTTCAGATTTGCTTGCACATTCCATGAATCAAACAAATGACGTCGAACACTATGGTAAGTATGTTTATGATTTAAATCGATAAGCATTATGTATTTTGTATAATATGATTGTTTTGCAGGAAAATGCTTTAAGTGCAATGAACGTGTTCTTGGCGAAAACACTGGCTGCACAGCTATGGACCAAATTTATCACATTGCATGTTTTACTTGCTGGGAATGCCAAATCAACTTACAGGGCAAACCATTTTATGCACTCGAGGGAAAGCCATACTGCCAGTACGATTATTTGCAGACACTCGAAAAGTGCTCCGTCTGCATGAAGCCGATACTGGAAAGAATACTGCGAGCTACTGGCAAGCCTTATCATCCACAATGCTTTACATGTGTGATATGTAACAGAAGCCTAGATGGTATACCTTTTACTGTGGACGCTACTAATCAGAATTATTGCATAACTGATTTTCACAAGTAGGTTTGAGTAGCCTGTTTAAGTTTGTTTTCAAAATAAGCTGTTTTTTCTCTCTAAGGAAATTCGCACCGCGCTGTTGTGTCTGCAAAGATCCTATAATGCCGGACCCAGGTCAGGAGGAAACGATTCGAGTCGTTGCTTTGGATCGCAGTTTTCATCTAGAATGTTATAAATGTGAAGTGAGTTAAAAACGAATCAAAAATAGTTTTCAATAAAAAACAGAAATGATTAAACATTCATTTTCTTTTCCTTTCAGGATTGTGGATTATTGCTTTCTTCAGAGGCAGAAGGTCGAGGTTGTTATCCTTTAGATGACCACATTTTTTGTAAAAGTTGTAATGCGAAACGTGTTCAATTGCTAACAAACACCATGACAACCGAACTGTAGATATAAATCTGGCAAGATTCTGGAATTCTTGAGGCGCCGCTCAACAACCAGTCGTTATTATTTGAGGATAAACGAAATTCAATAGCAATTGGGTTGTATTGACTCCAACGACACCATAGTAACACATTAATGGAATGGAGCGACAACATGCGCTTTGACCAAAATAAGCGCATGCAATACCAATGAATTTGAGAGTAAACTGCCAAATCAAAAGCCGTCGCGGTATAGTTTGATACGCAACTGGGAATTATTACAGTTACTGTCTAGTCTTTTTTTTTGCATCAATAATCTTTGACAACATGAAGGTGTAAGCACAATTGTTTTATCGAAGAAAACCAGCTTTAAAGTTCACTATGCATATATGAAAGGTCTGAATTTTCATGGTATCGATCAAATTCTACATGGTGATAAACTTAAAGTTAAAAAAAATTAAAATGCTCAAGTCCTAAAAACTTGCGTTGATTATTATTTTTTTTTTTCTAAGAATATATATATATATATACATATATGCCTATCCTTCACATCAAAGTTAATGTTGCACCCGATAAAATTTGGGAATATATGATATTTAAAATATGACATGTGTTTCAAAGATTTAAACGAAACTATTTAGTTCTGCAAAAAATTATCAAATAATCATAAAATAAAATTTTTTTCGTGTATTTGTGCATCTATTCGTATTTAAAAAAAAAAATTGTAATCGTATCCGTATGCAATTTGTAAAAAAATTTAAAACCAAACCGTGTTAATATTTATTGCATAAGTCTACTAATATAAAAAACTTCCCTAATCAATTTTATACTAAATACATACTAAAGTATGCACTTTACAAGTTTAGTGATATATCCACATTACCACGCACATTTTGTATGTGAAAGAGATAACTAGCTTTTGAATTTGAATAAGGAACGTCTCATTTACTATTTGGAATATTATTCATATAATAAAAAACTCACTAAACTAAATTATAAAAATGTACCAAAATTGCATGATTATAAATATAAACATAAATAGATTATTCAGTACATACCTATATATATTAGCAAATACCCTGAGGTCGCTGCTATGGCTGCAACCCATTTTATGTTTTTTTTTTTTTGTATATTATTATTCGGTTGGATTGATCAGGTGGATCTTATGTCTCCCGGTGTCGTTTACGTGTGCACAAATATAAAACACCCGCATTTGGCAGCATTCGCTTGCTTTTCATTATAATTGAGGTCTGGTGGCCTTTTATAGTGCAATCGATGTACCCACTGAAAAAAAAATTCCAATCCTTTTGAGAAAATTCATGTTTTATAAATTCTTTTCATGCAACCAAAATAAAAATGTTATTGCC
This sequence comes from Stegana nigrithorax, assembly GCA_037044495.1. Taxonomy (NCBI): domain Eukaryota; kingdom Metazoa; phylum Arthropoda; class Insecta; order Diptera; family Drosophilidae; genus Stegana; species Stegana nigrithorax. The sequence continues at coordinate 89,547 of JBAMBQ010004930.1, forward strand.
AGTGCTGCGCCCCTCCATGTAGAGATCGTACAGTGTAAATATCATAATGATAAAGCAGCTGAAAAGTAGCTAATGACCGCTTATTGGTTGCAGCTATGAAATAGGCACTAGGCCTAGTTGCGCATGTCCTCTTGCTTCGTAGTACGCTACCATAAGAAAAACACATACATTAACTTATATATAACTACTATATAGGTAGATTTAATAATGAATTGAGTTTTATAAATTTATTTTTTTGTTCATAATAAACATTTTCTTATTGCTCGATCTGTACCAGATTTTAGAGGCATTTATTAAATCTTAGGGAATAGTAGAGTATAACCGCCCATACTATAATATTGTCAATAACTGTAAATGTCGTGTCAGAGCTTGTAAGATCAATCACCATGAATATTGATAATGGTAAACGCTTTTTGTTATGACATTGATCGATGTTTGTGCTATTTGGTTGGGCTATTTGTCTGCATAGTGTTATTAAAAAAAAAAAATTTATTTCTCCCTCCGGTGAAACTTATTGTATAGTTTTGTATATCTTATGGTTTTTATTTTGTTTTATTAAGTAATATATTATATGTTAAAAAAACAGGCTTTTATACTTGGTAAAACTTTGCAACATTGCATAGCCGCCAAATTAACTTGTTAAAGAATCATTGGGTTTAGTGCGCCTTCGTTCAGTTGGCTAAGACGTGACTTTTCATTTGATGTTAACTAATTTGCTTTGGAAAGCCGTTTTCTTTGTTGCGTTTTCTTTTTTTTTTTGTTTTACGTAATTGCCATTTGTTTTTTTTTTTTTTTTTTTTTGACAATAGAAAACAAAATTTTAATTAAATAACAATGAAATGCTTTTATGCAACTCTAAATAAAAAACTTATTATTCGCAAACCTAAAAATGTATTTTTTCTGCCTTTTCGTTTTCCACATCATCATAAGATATATGCATACATGTCGAAAAGGTTTTTAAGTGAAGATTTTTGAAAAACGAAGAACTAAAGAACATTAATTCTAAAAATTTATTATATCCACTATAGCCACTGGGAAAGCAATGCACGCTGAAGTGGCATTGAACTACAAGAAGGAGCTGAAACTACGTTTTACGTCGCAAATGAGACAAAATCAAACAATAAAAACATACAGGGCTCTAAACTATAATCTGGAAAAAAACTAATTCATCAATAAATTGACTTCTTCAAACATATTCAAAGCCCAAGCCTAATGTGTACGCCTTGTGGGAAGAGGGAAAGCGAAAGTTGAACGATATGCAATATGGACATGCGAAAAGGCACGTTTTATTTCCTGGCGATATGTCTTATTCTAAGTGAAATTATGTCACTTCACTGGCAAAAGATGCAGTTGTAAATAAAATAATATATGTATACAGGTGTTTAATGGCGAAAACTGACATATTCACTAAATTACCTTTTATAAATCGGGTTATGAAGTATCGCACATGTTTACTATTATTTACACACAAATCAGATGACTCGATCGAATCCAATTCAAGAGAGTTGTTTCAACGTTTTATGTCACATTTTGTACAAAACATAACAAAAAATAGGCGATACCACGCCCCTACATATAAAAGAAAAAATATAGTAAAATTTATTAGTCTAATTAATTCGAGTTCATTAAAATTAATGCAGCCAGAAAGGTAAGGTGAATAAACTTGGCTGTATATCAAGTTGTGAAGAAATCAGACCCCTATGAATTTATTTTATCTTTGGAGGTTATTTGACTAGATCACTCCCTTGCAGCTATTGAGCACATGGAACACTGCAACCCCAACTCCAATGGTTTTAATTATAGTTATAGTTTTGCTACAATGAAACCTATTTTTTTTTTAGAATGAGAATGTGCCATAAGTCAGAAGTCATTTGTCGTAAATACGACCCATAAATCAGTATCTTGGCGCTCTAAGTCTTCCTGATTTTGTTGTTTTCAATTTTGTATTGAATAAAATATTTAATTATCACCCCAGTTTTCTTATCAATTAATGCTGTTTTAGTATAATCTTTTTTATTCAATTTGTATTTAGTAAGCATGTAGTTTGGCTGTCTTCTTATTGTAATATTAGATAAGCCTGCTGTTAGCCATTATTGATTGTAACCATGGAAAAAGCACAAAACCTGGAGCCGCATGACCACTTGTTGATAGTGTGCTACCGTAACATCAGCGAAAAGTAATTTTACTCAGAAATCTTCTACAATTCTAGTGTACACAATGGCTTTATTGATTTAATAATTATTAACTGCAGATTTTTTGTTGCGTTACGCAATTTCCGCCAAATGCCATTTTACACTATGTCCTCTTGCATCTGACTTGTTGACAACAGTCCGTTCTTTTGCATATTGACAATTCGAAATGACAAAAGTGTGTTTACGCTTTTCCTTACTAAGCGCACTGAAAAAAATCAAAAAACCAAATAATTTGTAATTCTAAACATAATCTTTTGATTGGTTAGTAAGTTTATGTATGTATGTGTATTATCTAAATATAGTCCGCTCAACTTTTCTTCAATATTGCCACTCGATTTGGTTCGAGTTGTAGAATTTCGACTCTTAATGCAAATCTCACCTGTGTATACACACAACGAAATTTCATAAATGACCTATTTTACTATTGAAATTCATAGTAATGAATCTCTATAGTGTTTATCAAGTCATTCCCTGAATCAGGTGATCGTTATTAACGCAAACAAGAAATGCTTGATAATCATTAAATCGGTATAATCAACCAGACATAAAGTATACCACTAAGCTCCTTTAGGATTGTGGGATAGCGTAACTTTTGGAATTGTTTATTATAAGTGATAAAAAACTGCTTTCTTTGCAGTAGCCCTGGGTCCAATTTCAATTTTTAAATTAATTGCCATTTTACACTAATATCATCTTTAAAAAAAAGAAAAAATAAAAAAAAAACAACTACAAAAAGTGTCTGCTAGCGGTTAACTGTTTTTGGTTAGATTACTTAACCCATTCCAAGGATTAACATTACCAACCACCGACAGTGACATATTTTTTATTTGGATTTGTTTTTTTAATTGTCCACAAATTTCGAGTTCGACTAAGTGGATTCGAAATTCATAGCAAAAAGCAATGTGAAAGGAATACCCGATAAACCAATATATACGAAAGCTGCTTGAACAGTATAAAATTGTTAACATTGCTTGCTTTAAAGCTTTTTCAAAAGACATGCGTGCAGAAAGCTAAACAGTCAAGCTCTTAGTACTCTCGAAAGCGCCTGCTAACATATTTAGATATGTACATTTACAATTTTATATAAATATGTTTCCATATATACAGTGTGTCCTCGATTTTTGAAACACATAGTTTATATATATTTATTGCAATACATTTTTCAACTTTGTATCTGGAAAATACAAAAAAAAAATCTATAAAGAAACCAGTTTTCAGAAAAGTTTAGTTAATAAAGCATATGTTAACTGTTTCAGTTAATTGCCTTAATGGAAATACTGGCATTTTTTTTTACCAGATGGTAAGCTGATAAATACTACGGCAGGAAACAAATCCGTTATTTCTTTAACTTTTGCGAACCTTATGTGAACTGAAATCTAATTTTCATAGCATTTGGCATTTTTAAATAGTTCTTTTTAAAACAAAACTAATTATTATGTCGTTAAACTAAAGAATAAGAACTTTTAAGTGTCTTAATTAAAGACTGAAAAGAAACGCCATTTTTTTACCACAAGCAATAAACAGTAAGAACTTTCAAAGGGTTTGTAAAATTCTCGTCTATCGCAGATAGTTTCACAGTGTTTTATCTCTTATATACCATTACATCTTACTGAAAAGCAACTTAAATCTCAACAATAACGGCGATAAAACTTTTAACTGTCATATTTTTAAAATTTTAATATTTTATTCTTTTTTATATCAACTAAAAAGCTTATATACAATTTATAAATGTTTTATTTTTTTTTTACTGTAATACATTTTACTAATTTTAAAATTCAATTTAAAATCTTTTATTTGATAGTTCGTTTCTTTAAACCACATACATTTTTAATGGTTTTTTTTTATATATTATATTTTTTTCAAATTTCAGTTTCAATACAAACAAAAAAAAAAAACAAAATCCGTTAAATTACTAAATTACAAAATTATCCATGAACTTAAAAAATATGTGTAGTGATATCTCTACAGAACTAAGAGACTAATACTATATAAACATATGTTTATATACATGAATTATAAACTATAAAACAAGTGCAAGTTTCGTAAATTGTAATTGTTTAGTAACATATAAGGACTCATACTTTCTAAGAATATTACTTCACAATTTAGTCCATCGGGCTTAATTTCCCCAAAATACAATAAACGAGTTCACACTGTATATGAATATATACCAACATCTCAGCAGTCGATGGCAATGCAACAACCACCAGGCGGACTAAGCGAAACGAATCGAGCCGCATGAGTCAGTATAGATTTCGCTACCCGAACTAACGGAACTCCTTACTGTTACGTCTTCTCGTGCTTGTACGTGGTTTTTGTGCTCGTTTAATTGTTTATTGGTTATAATACATACATACATACATATATATATATATATATAATATATACAAAAAATCATGTACCTGTACATGGATTGCGCGTATGTGTGAATAATAAATATATGCATATATGAGCATGTGTATACATTTATATGTAATTATTTAAATATACAAATATATACAGTAATAAAAAATATATGTACATAAAAAGTGGTTAATCAAATTAAAACAAGGAGTCAAGTGTTTTGATATCGAAAAACAAAAAAACAAAATTCTAACAACCACTGAAACACAGATATAACGAAATTCCGTTTGAAATCTTTGACAAAAAAAAAAAAAAGAAATAAAATTCTTTTCATGCAGCTGAATGAAAAATCTTCTTCGTCGGCGAAAGAGTTCATGTCTTAATAGTAAAATTATAAAAATAAAAGTTAAAAACAATATTCAACAAAAACCTTATTTATAAAACAGAACAGAAAACGCGACCACAACACCCTTACAAAGTGAGTGCAGATATAGATTTGGAGATATTTGGGAAGTGTAAATACACATACCCTTACCATATATATTTCATAGTTTGATTTATGTACATTTGTAAAGAAATTTATTTTTATAAAGGAATTTTAGTGCGAAGAAAAATATCTTTATATATGTTACAAAAAACGCACACTAATACAAATAGGCCAAGAAAAAGGCACGCATAGAGTAACAGAAAAAATACATACATACGTTCTCGACAATCATTAAAATAGTAAAGACTTTCATATCTGTTTTAATTTACGTATACAATATTTCTTCAAAGGCTTCAACCATATCAAAATTGACTAACACTAGCGAAAATTAAAAGAAACATCGAGAACAGGAGTATAAACATAAGAAAAAAACGATTTAGTGTAAAAATTGTCTCTCATTCGCAGCTTCCAAATGCTGACGTAAAGAGAGTTAGAATAACTATTTGGTTGAATAAGAGTGTATCCGTGAAAGGAAAGCTTTTCTTTTCTCTAATTTCAAAGAGTCTTTTTAACAAGCTGTGAAAGTCATGTGTACGACTAGTGCATAAAAAAATTAATATGTGTTGATATTCATATGTACTTTTAAATACATATGCGCATACATATGAGTCTAATGTTCGAACGTATGCATGAACGTGAATATTTTAAATTAATAATTTATATATATATATATATATATATGTATATACATCCATACACTTGTACATAACTATACATATACATGTGTGTATATACATATATGTATACATATACGTCTATAGTTTTATATAAATATATATATATATATATATACTTTATATATATTCATATAGATGTGTATAAAAATATATATAAACATGTGTGCGTACGCAATTATAAATATGTTTATAAGTTCAATATTATGAGTTTTCTACATAGCACATAAAAAAATGTATTTTTTTATATAAATAATTCTTTTAACTAACAGGTCTTTTTGTCATATATTTTTGTACATATATATTTAACCCACAAAAAAGAAAACGTTTACTACTTATTAAAATGTTTTTAGAAACATAATGTCCGCTATCATATCCTTTAATATATGTATTTGTTACCATTTAAATAAGTTTACGCAAGCTAACATAAATTGAATTATGCACACAACTCTGCAATAGTACAATAAGTTCTAGTTTTCTTCTCAACATGTACATACTTTGAAAGATTTGAACTTTATCGTATATATTGCGGTTCAGACATGTTATTGGAAAAAATTTAAGTGCATTTGGGTCTAAGCTAAGCAAAAATATCCTCTCGTAGATATTTGCACAACAATTAATCGAAAACACGAGCACTACATCAGGCAAAGTACTTTAAGAAAGTATTTAAATGTATTAATAAGAAATGTGCCTCAAAATTCCAAAGCTAAGCAAATTAGCCAAAAAATTATCCAAAAAATTTACGTGTTAATTACGAGATACAATTGTAACCGTAAATAGATGTTTGCTTCAAAATGTTTCGAAATTTCGATTTATATAGTATATGTTTATATGTATATATATGCATCAAACTTCTCTTATTCTCTCTTCCTCTTTGTTTCTCTTATTTTGTTGCTATCTCTCTGTTCTCTTGAAATATTCTCGCCATTTTCACTGGCAGGACTTCATAGGTGATATGTCGACTACGAAATACTGCATTTTTGGTATTTAGAATAAGATAAGAGGTTTCACTTGAAAAACACCTGTCGCGCAGTTTAATTTAAATCGTCAGTACGTGGTCGCCAAAACGAAAATTGTGCATATGTACGTACATAAATACATATGTATCTATGCAAGTATATACATACATACTTCAATTGTTCAAATAAATCAATACTTGTTGTGTACTTGTAAGTCAATCCGTTCGAAATTCATGTATAATTGTTTAACCGGTGTATCGCATTTAATTTTCATTTAGCAATTCATTATATACGTGTGTGTAAGTGCTTCTTAAAGTTAACAACAAATAAAAGGAGTGCATATGTTAATTGTTTTGTTATCCAGTTACTGGAGAGGATATTTTCAAGTTGAAAAGTGGTTGGAACTTAAAAAGTACATATGTTTGCACGTTTATGCAATCATATACCTAGTTTATGAACAATTTGGAAAATTTTTTTTCAACGCAAAGAAACACAAATGTTTAATACAACATCGCTCAATTATCAGTGTAGTGTGTAGGTACATGCAGACTTAGCATATCGTACATACAATTTTTTTGGTATATACGTGTATGTATGTACATACATATGCGCCCATTCGCACAGTGTCTTCAGAAATGTACCGTCAACTACCATGGTCTCCAACTTTAGTCAGACGACAAAGCCGCATTACGGCAACATTCTCAGATTTTTTAGATATCTTATATTATAAGCGCTCATCTCACCTATTTTGATAAATTTTCAATTGTAAAAGCCACGTTTTAAGAGTTTTGGGCCTTTTGTAGTCCTTATTAAGTTTTTCAGTAAGACATGCATATAGCATTATGCAATTTTATAATTCAGAGATGTTTCAGCATCTTAGTTGATATACAATGCTCTGAGACATGTACAGCAATATGGAAACACTCAAGGTTATTATGGCCATCACTGTACGAGTATGTACTACATTTATGCGAATTGTATTCGCCATTTATAAAAACCAGATACTTAAAAAATTAATTGTACCCTACGCAACTTATATTGGAAAATAGCTACATACTTATGAACTGGCATTGAAATTGTAAAAATCGTGTAGTTATAGCAAATGTGATATTAAAAAAATAAACTTCTTTGACATTTGCAAATTAAAAAAAAAAGGTTCGCAATTTTCCGTTCCACACAAGCGTCCACTATAGAAGCTCAAAGCGTTAAATTGAATTAAAAATTATATTAAAGAGCTTTCCAAAGAGGAAGCAAGTTTCTGCCCCTCCGCTGCCAGGGTCATACAAATGCTAAATGGAATTGCAGATCGTAAATGCCAATGCCATGCCTCCTATCTTTACATCCAGATGAGCGGTACATACAAGGAAATCATGCAAAGCAATAGTTGTCATATTTTTAAAAACGTTATCATCACACGTACAGGTATGTGAATACATATCTACATGAGAATAAAGTCACGGTGAGTGCGTTCTTTGGAAAACTGTGCAAAAAACAAATCGTGTAGAAAAATACATGCAACATATGGTAAATTTGGGGATATATTCCACAACTTGAAAAAATATATAATCGATAAACAACTAAATGTTTTCCCAAAAAAAACCATGCAAAAAAGTATTTTTTTTTATAAAGAACAATGATCAATACAAATTTTACTGGTAAATCAAAAAAAAAACCGTGTAAAAATTCTATATCAAATAATGAAATAAACATAGTTGGGATGGGGTAAAAAGACCCTAGATACAAGGAAAATGGACATATAAAAAGGGGTCGAAAATGAGATAATTTGTAAGAATTCCAATGGCTACTTCCGGGATACAAACAATGGCAACACAACCAGTTTTTTAACATCCAAATATGGCCTATACTTATACTCTCGGACTTTTACTTATTGTAACTAATTCAAAAGGTTAATTCATGGAGCTGACATAACAAATATTGTTTTCGTTGCCAGTTGACATGATGTCATAGGAAATACTGGAAGCTAAAAATAAAAACGCACGATATTTCTGACTGAATCTTAGAAGTAAAAAATCAAGACAGCATACTTCATGCAAGATCTGTTCCAGTAACACAAATAAAAATATATGGAATAGAGAGTCATAAATTTTATTATTTTTTAAAAACAATGTGAAACACAATTATATGCAAAAAAAAAAATACATAACAAATTAAGAGAAACAATTTTTAATTAAAATAAATTGTACTTTCAACTGGAAAACTATATAAATATAAAACCGTTAAAATACATATGATTTTTTTTTTTGTTTGTTTTTTAAGCTTATATCAAAAAATAGGCGAAACGCTCAAATTCCGGCTTTTAAATTTCACGAAAATTCTATATGAATTCAATTCGAGCCACTTTTTGGGTTGCAATCAAATTAAATCGCAATTATTTTTCAAAATTTTCAACTTAAAAATCAAAAATTTGACTAACAACAGTTTTACAAAGAACCAATGTGGATTAAGCTGGTTGGAGTATTTAGAAACTCCAAGAGTATTTAGAAATTAACGTAAACATCGGTGACTTCAACAGTCACTTATCATAGCATTTTTAAAACAAATCCATGATTTAGCAAATTTAAATAGTCACTTAAGTCTTATTATTTTCGCAATTTACTTGATTTTCGTCACTATTCCAACTCAAACCTTTGAGCAATAAAACTGAATCGAAGCCACAACTTTTTAAATTTATGAAAATTGGAACACAGCCGCTAAATTGTAGGACTGCATGTAAAACTAGAAAGGCAGGGCTATAGTCGGGCGTAACCGACTATAGAAAACCCTGTACCGAAGCCAAAACTTAATATATTTTTTTGTTGCTTTAATATTTTGTATTCATTATGTAAGGATATCTCATGAAAAAAAAGCCATTTTTGTAAAAGCCATTTTTCGGCCGATCCTTCCTATGGCAACTATATGTTATAGTAAACCAATATTTATAATATTCGGGAATATAATTGGATATTACTTAGAATTGTTAAATTCAAAATTAGATAACGATTGCTTAGTATACAAAAAAGTTTTTCTCAGTAAATGTTGTTTTTTGGCCGATCGTTCCTATGGCAGCTATATGATATAGTGAACCGATATACATAGTTTTTAGATATGTGATTGGGCATTAAATCCCAAATTTGGTAAACATATCTTAAAAAAAAAGCGGTTTTTGTTACTAAATATGGCTTTTCGGCCGATCATTCCTATAGCAGCTATATGTTATAGATCGAATATCGAAAAAAAAAAATAAACTCGTTATGCCTATGGATTGGCAGAGTCTTCGTGCCAAATTTGGTGGTTGTAGGTCTTACCGTTTCCGAGATCCGTGCGTTCATACGGACAGACGGATGGCTAGATCGACTCGCCTTTCGATGCTGATCAAGAATATATATACTTTGTGGGGTCTGCCACGCCTCCTTCTGCCTGTTACATACATTTGCACAACTTTAATATACCCTTTACCATTTTTTGGTACAGGGTATGAAAAAGGATGCAGATATGGTAGTGTTGCATACTTCAGAATAAAAATTTGGTCACATTGGCAATTAGCTGTATAAAGTGTTGCCATATTATAGGCAAAATAGCCAGATAACCGGTTACGGTTTCTATTTTTTAAGTGAATATTGGTACATGTAAATATTTACAAAGCTGCAATAAGCTTTATATTAACACTTGTAGTTCGAAGTTTATCATAACTGCTCGCTAAAGCTGTTAAAACTGTTGGTAGTTCGATTAATAACAATCTAGAATTAGGAAATTTCGAAATGAATCTGGAAAAATAAGACTTTCCGAGTATATTTCTTTTTTTTATGGTGATAAAGATGAGGAAGTTTTTCTCTCATTGTATTCTAAGCAATACAAGTGATGGCAAAATAATAGGCGTTTTCATGCTTTTGTTAAATTGTGAAACATAGTAAAATTTACACGCAAAACAAAAACAATATTTCACAAAATGAATACCCCAAACTTGTTTATGATTTTTGCAGTTCACATGTAGTGACGAAATGAGGTACCCTGTGCCCTCGCATTCTGCAGTACTGAAATTTATTTCCCTTATAATGGCAAAAGCTATTACATTTGAGTGTCAAATTTTTAATTTTGCTTATAAAAATGAACATGTTTTTTGAAGTTAGATTTCAAAATAGCGACCAATTAGTTGAGTTGAAGAAACAAAAAGTGGAAACCAAATTGGAATTACAAAAATACAAATGCGATATGAAATGAAGTGAAAAATACAAGCTCAAATTTAAATATGGAATTAAATAAGCACTATTAATTTTCGAAGTACTTGTTATTTTATCTCCAATACGCCAACATATATACTTTGGCATTAACCGAGGAAATGCGGCGAATGCAGTTTTGTTCCGTATTTTCCTCACAATTTATGACCAAGAGTTGCTGGGCAAAGCCAAACTACATGTTGCTTTGTTTAATTATTTCCTGTTGCTTTTTCTACCTGGATTACAAAAATCAGCTGTTATTTTTCACAATCACACAATTCAAATTTTACGAATTCACACTTTTAGATATTTCTCAAAACATTTAACAAGCAGCAAAGTTGTTTCCTGATATATCTGTGTCATAAGATTATAAATTTAAAGTTTTCATTATAAACTGTTCTCTAGGGCAGTTTTTGTATGTATTTATTTCTCTATACATAAGTAAAAATTATTCTCTCAAAGACAATTTGTATTCAAAATACTTCTTTATTGACAATTCAACAACCTCATCTGGCCACACTGTCACAGTGTGATAAATATGTTAAATTTATCCACAGACATGGCTACAGTTCATTCTAATCCAATTTCTCAACACTGACTTAAAAATCACATATGAAACAAGCAGCTGTGGAACAGCTGGGCTAAACTAGGGTAGTCAACGCACCAAGTGCAATACTAGCTCGCCTCTCTTTCGACTTGCACTCACATACCAACAAAACGTAAATAAACATTGCGCCAGGGTTGTCAGGGCGCCCGAATGTTTTTGCTGAAGAAGATTCACGGTTTTTTTGTTCGACAACATGCTGACGTCAGCAAAATGCAGGTCGATTTTACGTTGTGCATAACTACTTCACGGAGTGCAGTGTTTTCTGCTCTTGCTTCTCACTCGCACACGATCGTATGCTTCGCCTTTTTTAAACTTAGTAGTTTTTTAAATTGAAAGATAATCAGCTGCAAATCGTTAAGATAAAAGGTAAATAAAAACAAACTACAGACACAGTATTTACTTAATCTTTAGTAGTCGTGGTAATACTACCTCAACGTTTTTAACCTGAAGACAATACTATACAAAATATAGTTTTAAGCAAATGTGGAAATAAGTTTAAAGTAATGTCCATTTCGGCTAATAGGAAAAAGCGCATATAGATATTATTAACCAATCTGATTTCATTTTATTTAATTAACATAATACGCAATTTGAAGTGAATGCCAAAGTGTAAATGCACATTTATAATGATTAAATTTTCTTCGTTTTTCGGTGGCAATGTAAATAAAAGCAGCAATAAAAAATCGATAAAAGGGAAACCTTTTTTTAAATGGCGATGTAATATGCCACATTAGACTATGTTAAGAAAATTTTAAAATTCGATGTCCAGAACATGCAATTCTTCCAAAGCATAATTAT